>JAQGAD010000249.1:0-51713 GCA_034696625.1 Isotomurus palustris | reverse complement strand
GCAGCATGAAACGGATGATTGCATGCATTGTGTGTGAACAGATATAATTCCCTTTGTTCTTTACTCATCAATCTCACCATAATAACTTACGAATGAATGCTCGAGTAGTTCTCAAAGAAAATCAGAAAGAATTATTATTCCCTCTTTTTCGTAATTCACTTCTTTTGTGTGTGTTTTAATACCCGAGACCTACGGAATTGATGATCAAAACAATTCTTTTGTTTTTACCCCGTCATACTTCTTTCTTTCACTTCTTTCGCAAAGATATAATCTTTTTGTTTTTTAGACTTTCTCTGAGAGGTGACAAAAGAGAAAGCAAAGTATACCCAAACTCACAGCTCAAATCGACTTTACGTGTGTTTCTTTCTTTACGACAATAACTTACTTTTGAGAATCGCCCTACAGGAAAATTTACGTACAAACATCGCCATAAACTTCATAGTTTCTTTGCAAAACACCTTTTATACGTTCTGCTTAGAACTTTTTGTAATTTCTCGAACAACAAGCACAAGAACGCAGAACGCAGAATTAAGATTCATAGGACACAAGAAAGTGTCACCATCATCTTTACGAAACAAACACTACAAATATATTAGTACATAGTAAAAACTCAGGGAAAAAACTTTCAATAATGTTTTTCCAAAACTAAGAACAGCGAGTTATCTTTGAAGACTTTGAACATTCAAAGGCCTCCAAAAATCTCTTAGCGAAGTCCCAAGGCACACTGAATTATTTCGTAGATATATCGCCTTTCCATTTCCACACAGGATTATTTCAGACTCAGGCGAGACAAGATAATTGGCTTAGTTTCGTGTGATACGATGATACGAAGTTATACGAAGGTTTGATATGGAAATAGAATATGTAACTCAATTACTAATCAAAGGTGATTTACTTCAGACTTCAGACAAGAGAGAATCTCTTTGAGTCCATAAGTGTGTTATGCATGTATGAAGCGAATAATGATGTCGCACGGATATGCTTATAAAAGTATAAACACATTTGACACCAGAAACCTCTTGACTCTCTGAGATTAGCTTTGTCAAGCATCTCGCAGTCAGTTGCTCAGTCTCTCAACTCTCAAAGTAATTTCAAATGCAACTGACTCTTGCGTCACAACTTTTGCATTTCATATCACAGCCTCATACACGTTGCATGCATTACATAATGGTGCATACAACTTTCTCCCTGGAGGAAACATTATGCCGTATTTGACATTCCCCTCAAGCCATCCTTCCTTTTGATTTCACAATTTCGCATGCATTCCCATTTCACGGATATTCCTTTTGAGTTGCACAACTCTCAACTGCTCTATCTTTGAAGTGCCTGTCACCTTTTACAAGAAGTGTTTTAGTTTAGAGATTTTCTAAATTATATATGCATGCATACCTTCTTCTCTTCGGAGACTTCACTTAGCAGCTTAATGAGATTCAAATGCACGGTAAGGTTCTTTTTTTTCATCAACTGCCATCTTATGTATTACGTCATTCCCTCCACCATAATTTAATTGAAAAGGATTCCCTGATTTTTCGTAATTCGGATAGGATTTTTTTGAAGGTTTTTAACGATAAGAAGGTTGATTACAATGGGCGCAGTAGCCACAAAAAGTACACACAAGCTATCTACCTATCCACGAAATGTGCAACACTGCAACGCTGCAATCAAATGACATTACTGTTGGTTGACCAACTCTCTTCTCGAAGGGTAGAACTGGTAGAAGTGAAGAGAATTGAATCGAAAAGGAGTTAAGCCTTATGGAAGAATCCTTGGGATTGGAATACATCGATTGAGGAAGTCGGAGACAACTTTTTTCCACCAACGAAAAAGAAGAAGAAGACAGAGTGACTCCATTAGTGTCCCCTTATGGGATTTGATGGAATGGACAATCGAAGTGCATTTGTACAAAAGCTGCATATACGATATACCTACATTAATGGACAACTCCCGCAGGAATCAAATGACATTATTAGCAGCGAACCAGCATTCACATTTCCAACGAAATACACAGTGCACACGTTGTCTGCATTAAATCTTCTTACTCTGTAAAAAATAACACACAAGTTAAAATTCGAACAGCATCAAAGTGCCAACTTGCACTTTCTCTGAACTTAAGTTATCACACATCATATGTCATGTCTTCTTCAGTTACCGTTGCACAAGACACAGTGAAGAAACTTCTCTATAAACTCCCTATAAACTTATTTGGATTCATTACACAATCTTCCATTACAAAATCCATCCTTCTAGAAAATATGTTCTTTTTATAGCCTCCAGCATCCAGTTACTTTTTAACTCGAAAGTTTTATGAAAGTAAAATAAAATCCGATAACTTTTCGAATGACTTTTTCTTCGTCAATAACTTTACTCCTTCCTTCAGGGAATCACATTAGATTATTTGAACATCTTATTTTGTATTCTGTAGCTAGAAGAGTACGAGAAAAGAACTTTTATTATTTCACCAGTTCCCAGCAGATAGAATTGACATCATTAGAGTTTAGAGAAGTGTAGCTGACTTTTGATGAAATATCTCAAGGCGTGTTATTTTATAATACAACTCACCAGCTTTTTAAAAGCACCTATAGTTTTCCTTTTATTGAGACCATTTTGCTCCTAGCTATATTTGTACAATTTTTCTTCTCCCATAATAATCCGAGTTTAACTAGCTATTCTTCTATTCTAGAATCCTAGCTACCTTATGCCTTATATAAATGTGGAGGAGATTTAAACAAAGCCATATGCACTTAAAGACACACACACACACACACATACACACACACACATCAGAGAAGGAAGAAAGGATTTCGTTGTTCGAAGTGATCGGTGGGCTGATTGTTCCCATGTGTTTCATGAACTAATGTCATTTGCATTACACTTGATCCTCCCTCAGAAACTGGAGCCTGTCTCTATTCTTAACGACTCTAATAGCAAAAGTATCTTTTCAACTCGTGTCCCACATCCCTTCCAAACTAAAAGGGTATTAAGCGATATTTGAACTCTTCTTGTCCTTCTTTCTTTCACTTTTATACGTGCTAGAAAAATCCTTGTAGAAACACAAGGGCAATAACGACATCCGTATTGTAACTCCAGAATCGATCTGTAAAGCATCAAACATAAGCTCATCATATTTTTCAATTATTATTCAGTTTGCGATACTATGAAACAAATCTACTTAATTGTGGAGTACAATGCTTCTATAAAACACAGAAGGACATATACTTCAAGCAATTATATCTTTTCTAATAGAAAGGAATGCAAATCGTTCTCTAGCTGGCCATGATAATTTAGACTAGTCTGGATTTGTAAACTCACCAAGATTTACTTATTTCCGGTCACTTAAACAATAACAGAGTGGCTATAGAGTGGAATGAATGAATGAGGGATGGAGGAAGGGATGGTAGAAGTCCAAAAGTGGTTTACTTTGGTTTGCTGCTTGATTATCCGCGAAAAGACGGAACGAGTTTACAGTTGGAAAAAGATTTCATTTAACTGAGGAGGGAAAGGAGATAAAAGAGGAGGAATGAATGTGGCCTACACACACAGTCACTCAATGGGCCATTAGCCATATCGATTTTGTCATTCTAAAGTGAGAAAACAGACTTTTCTTCCGTCGGATTGTTATCATCATCAGCAAACGGGCGCCCGTCCAGCTCCCCGTGTATTTTCGCAATAAAAATCAGATTTTTGAAAAACTCTCCTCGTAATTTAGCCCACACAAAAGGCAAACTAGAATTATACTCTCCAGGCACTTTGTAAGTCGATGGCTTTTGGCATTTCCGCATTTAAGTATTCTTTCATTCTTTGTACGGCAAAGGGAATCTTGAATCTTGAATTTCTTGACTTTTCAATTCAACCTACCTAAGTACAAGACACTTTTATGTCTCCACCGCCGTCTTCTTCTTCGTCTTCTTCTCCTCCTCCTCCAGAGGAATAAGGAAACGAAGATGGAAAAAGTCTGTTTATAGAACTCATTAGGGAATGTGATGAAGACTTAAAAGATTTCCTTTCCTCCTTCAAGTAGTCTTCTTATTTCCTTTCCTTTTTTCCTCCTCCTCACAGAAAGATACTTCCTATTCTAGAAGACTAAGCCACTAAAAGACTTAGGGAGACGAGCAGTTCGTATCCCATTTCAAACTCAATTTGCTTAATTGTATCCCACCAGTTATGTGAGAGAGCGTCCCTGTGGGCTGTTTTCATCCTGGCCTCTTTATACTCACAATACATACATACTTCACAGAATACGTCTACTTAAACTCTATACTCTCCCGACTTCACTTACTCAAATTACTTGAGAAAAATTCCCCTCCCGTAAAAACTGTTTGCCAAATATTTTAAGTGACAATGGCTCAGACATAAATTCTTAGAGGTTCCCATTTTCTTACGCCTCCATTTCTCCCCCATTTAATTTCCCACTTTTGTGGCCTAAGACCATCCAAAAATCTGAGTTAATTATGATGAAAGGGACACATAATGCCAGCAACTATGACATCTTTAACCCTTTCATTGCGAAAGGCAAAACAACACCACCTTCTTTTTGCACGGCTTACGGCTTAACACAAACACACGCTACAAGCTTCCACGTTGTTTTGTTCCATAGTTTCATCCTACTTTACGAAATCACATTCTCAATTCTCAGAGATCACCGAGGATTCATCAAAATGCAATTGTACCTTGTAAATCCTTAAGCCAAAGTATCATCCTTTGTAAAATTCATGGCAAGCTTACACTCTCTAATCCAAACTCCAATGGAAGAGGGAAGTTTTGTTCTATCATTTATGTCATTCTTCTGTGTATCTCCTTCCGAGGGTGTTGGGAGGAATCCTAAACTGCTAGAAGGTACAGAAGAAGGCTATCACTTAAGTTCTACTGCATACTCTTCTAATGATGCACCTGAGAATATCCGAGACAATCATGTAATGTCCTAAACTTAACACATACATGGCACAAGGCCAAATGACTCACCTTTCTCTTTCCCAACTCTCCTTAAAGAAATGGTGAATGTCTTTGGCAAATGTGAACATACTTACTTACGTACTTTCATAAGTACGTTAAGCTTAATAAAATATGCAATAAAATACACTTCAATCTTCGTCATAATAAGAAAAGTAGCATCACAGTTTCTAATTTCGCATTCACTTTTACCCACAAATTGCCCAATAATGTGCGGAATAAATCAAACGCTGTGCTGAAACTTTGAAAAGGTCAAAATCCATGAAATCGCTGGTATGTGGAGCATGAAATTATGTTTTGGAAATAACACACACACACACAAGAAGTACAAACCCAACGTTCCCATGGTTAATGGAAAGGCTGGTGAAAGTCGGTCTCTCCTCACATGTTGTATGTGTGTTACCCAGCAGAAGCAGAAGTTGTGTTGTGATGCAAAGCAAATAAAATATTTACTCTGCTCTCAATAGAGATTACTGAGTGAGTGCACAAGCTTTTGAGTTTGATGAGGTAAACAGCTTAGAGTGTAAGTAAAGCGTCATGAGATGTAGGTGAAAGCATTTTAGTGAACGTGTAAATGAATAATGCGTTGAATTCTGATCATCATCCTTGCAAATACAAAATACTTTCCTAGTCTGCTTCTAGAATCACTAGTAGTAATCTACAGTCACTGCGATTTCAAAACACACAACCTCTACAAGACGTGCGTCATTCGTCATCTAACTTTTAGTCATTCACTTTGCTTCTTGTTTCGTTTATTTAGACTCAAATATTTATTACAACAGTCTTTACTTATGTCGACTAAAAGTATATACGCGTTTACTTTAAAGAGGTTCAAAGAGCTACACGACACTCACTCTTGCAAATGTATGCAGATTTGTGGAACAACGCTCAACGTTAAAATTCACGGTAACAGTCTTGAGTCTACCAACAGAATTACAAGTACAACCTTATGAATATGGATACTCAACTGCTCAAACCCCAAGAGTTGCGTCACACTCACAATTTGACATATCCTCGAGGAACAAGCTTCTTAAGATGCCCGAACTACGGCACATGATAATTTAATAAATGCATATTTAAGTAATCACTCCTAAACTATTCTGGATTCCGACAACCAATGTAAATATTTCCTCTACGTATCCTCCGTCAAGTCCCGCAGCCACTCATCCATGAGCGTACTCAACTGTCTGGATTAAGATTTCGGACTAATTAATTTTGAATAAAACCCTCCAGCTTTGAGTGTCTTTGAGTGGCTAGCAAATACACCGTAGAGATTCATCTACATTTTAGTACGAGACTTTCTTTTTATTCATGCAAAACTTAATATGTCCTGGAGGGAACACATCTCTACACTTTCACCAGAATTAATACGCGTCCCAAACACTTATACTGCTTTTGAACAAATCCTGTTTGTAGAAGTAAATCTCCTAATGTTTTCCTATTAATTCCAGAAAATCATAAAAGGTTTTTTACGTTTCAACATTTCAGAAGATACACCTGAGTAATAAATTTTTAGTCTATCTCTGTACATACTATCCACACACACACACACTCCGAATAGCATTCCCGTTCCTCCGAAACGCTGCAGCAGTTCTTCCTCCGTCTACTTTCCCATTCTGCTTGAGAGCCAAAGACGTACATCAGTGGAAGTAGCAGTAATTGAAAACATAGTTTACTGATGAGAGAGGTAAATGTTTTATGGAGAAAGTTGGAGTGGAAGTAACTCACTCCAATCCGAGAGTTACGCTGATCTCTTCGAGACTTCCAACGAACCAGGTAGGCTGTCGGCTATCTACGTACAAAGTAGGCAGGTGTGTGTCTCTCAAGTCTCTCTCTCTCTCCATTCTACCGAGTTTCTCCAGGGATAAAATAACATTAGGCATCTCACTATTCATATTCTAACTTATTTATTACAAGACGGGAAATAGAGAAGAAAAGCAAATTTCTAAAGTTAGAAAACTTAATTTCCGGCTAGCAATGACTCCACTCGTCTTCTGAGACTTCTGACAACAGACAAAGTCACACATTCAACATTTCTACTCGTGGCACAATTCACACACAGAGAATATTATTATATTCATCCATTTCTTCTACTCATCCCACGCATCCATAACAAGCGAATCTAAAAAGCGTTAAAGTAATTTGTTCTTTTCATAAACTTCCACCATCCATCAGCAACAACTCACTTTCTCTCTCCTTACACCAGATTTCCATTTCCGGTGGAAACATACGGAAAAATATTCTACAAAGTAAAAGTACGAAGCAATTACGATTCCCACTACGATAACTCTCTCTCTCTCTCTCCTTCTAAACTTCTAACTCAATGATAGACACACATGTTAGCCTATAATATTTTATTACATATAAATATATCAAATTTCACTTTCAAAAATACTTTAGCATCCTTCTTCTTCGCGTGGCTCCTCCCGTACAACAACATTATATTGTCACTCTATAAAATACATCCCAAATTCCAGGCCATACTGAGAAACCAATTTCCATCCCCAATTCTTCCGAAGGAAATTGGTTTACAAGTTGAAATGACTCTTGAGAAAAGCAGAAATGAAATTTTCATCGAGCAAAACTATAATACTCTTTAAGTACCATCGAATCCCAAGGTTTAGTGGAGGAGATCTCTCTAACATAAATACACACACACACACACACAGACAACCCTATCTAATCTATATACACATAGGAAAGATGAAGAAGTGCGGTATAGACTATAGACATAGCAGCAATGGCAATGTGGGTTGTTAGCTGTGAGTGTGGTCGAGTTGAAGTACCACCACGGCTAGAGTCTTACATAACATGGGGAAAGTTGTTCAAGTTTTTAATTTGATGGTCCTTCTTTAAGAAGTAAACTATCTTGTGGAAGAGCAGTTAGACAGTCTAAGCAATTACCTTTCACCACTCCTTCCTACCAAACTTTAATTCTCTCTTGTTCAAGACTACACTAGTCTAATTGTAAGAAATTAGTTTGTGGTCCACACCGCATTGTTCTCTCCTTCTTCTATTACAACAACCCCTCCTGCCTTTCTTCACCTTCTTCCTTCACACACACACACACACACACACACACACGTTCTTCCTTATGAATGTAAATGTGCAAGTCCATCCCCACGAAACTCTCTGCGGTCTCCTAAGAAGTTTGAACAAGAAGCCAGAATCAATGTGTGTATATATGTTCTTCATTCCTTCTTTCCAAAGTAAGATCAGTTCCTTAAGCTCATTGCACAGTTAGTTTGAAAACTACCATTGGAGTCTCGGATTCACTCCCTTTTGGCAACGACTTAATTGAGTTTCATTCCACTTTTTGGACAAGTGTCTTACCACCGTACTACTCTAGCAGTCTAGCAGTATCCGAGCATTAATTAGTACCAACTACCATCAACTTACATCCTCTTCCCTCCATCCGCATCTACCTATATACTTATTATTAGTGAACCCAGTCGACTAGAACTAGAAATCTACTGGGAAATGGACTAATATATTAGGCCCCACAATCCACTTAAAATTTACACCTCCGTCCTCCAACTATTTCCTATTACGGAACTTACATCCGCAGATTCACACAGTCTCTCCGATACTCCAATCGTCTCTCACTCAAATATGATTGGCTTCCCAATAAAAGTGCGAGGCTTCCATTAGCCCAAAAGAAATGGCAGGCCTAAGTGAGGCAAAGAGAAAGCAGAAATGCTAGAAATGGATTGGCTATGAAACTAGCGAAACTACTAAAACTACCAAGGACACATGCACTACCACAAAACCAACTACAACTCCACTATACACGTTCAATTGTTCTCTTATGAGCTTTTCCAAGTTCCAAGAATCCTCATCTATACCTAGAGAAAGTGTGGTACAAGTTGGTGATAACTTTCTCTAATTCAACCATGCTTGATTGCATTTACCGCACGGCACATTGCATGGCGACACGAACTCTCTTCACACACCAATTACTCCAGATTGATGAATGGATCATAGGAAATAATCAATTTCGGTATGACTTCATTTATTCACTCTTTATTGGTTTACATCACCACTCGCAGTAATGTAACACACACACTCCTTCCTGCTCTCTAGTAAATTAAATTTCCTCCTCAACACCGCAATTGAGTTTAGAACGAGGATACGCTCAACTCTTTGCAAGAATATTATTTCCGCACTTACCTATTTGCTTTTGCACTCACTATCAGATTCATTTTACTCTGTTAATTAAATAGGCACTTAACCAATGACGTGCTTTCTTCATACAAAACAAATATACTTCAGCCAGGAAGTAACACACACACAAATCCTCATTCTACTTCAGAGCTTATCTTGCACAAGAAATGTTGAAATTTAGGTTTTGCTAATTAAGTGCGGTGAAAGACTGCGCCTGTAAAGTACTTCCAGCTTTCAAGGACTGTAGCTGTCTTTATGCGTCACGTCGTGAATTAACAGAAACCTTAATAATACTCGATCAGTTAGATTCGTATGCTTACGTTTGATTAATATGTCAATCAATGATGAGACTTCTTTCAGACGTGTTATTTTGAAATTTGAAGTATCAATGCATAAGCACTAAGCAGATTGGGAGTAGAGATTGTAGAATGGAAAAGAAGACGACGAAGGAGAGAAAGGCACTTGTGAAATGACGAGATTGAATTATCGTCATTGGATGCCAGATCCTCCCAAATTAAAGATAAGTGAGGCAAACATTCATTTATCAATGTAGTGAGGCTGGTGATAAATAATCCAATTAAAATTACATGGGTTGTTCTCTCATTTTCTCTCCTTTCCCTGCCCTCCTATCATTTATTTCACTATGCATCACTTTCTCCATGCATACTCTCGTGAAACAGATGTAATCAGACGGACGAGAGAACTCCTACTGCCACTTAAGCCATTACGCAAAGACCCAAATCTCTGTTTTCTATCTGAGGCAGCAGGCACCAGAAGGCAGTTCGCCTAATGGAAAAGTTGATGCAAAAATAACTTCCCGTGTTTTCTCTCATCACAACTCACCAATCTACCAGTCAGCTTTGTTGTCTGCTGCACATTTGCATTCATGCGAGACCCACGTTAGTCGCTTCGGTGGAGAGAGCCTCACTTTTACTTCCCACAGATATTCCCTACCAACTCTAATTTACGTCTACAGATCTACACTTCTAGTAGAGTTCTAGAGTTCTAGACAAAACTCATTTGTATGTTAGACAGATATATCTATTATCCACTCATCATGACTCAAGAATAAGCTGCATCAGCATCATATGCACCAAACACACACACACACACACACATTTGTCTGTTTGATTGCACATACAGAAGAGCGACTGGTCAACTAATCACTATTCCTCTATGCGCTTTCTCTCTCTCTCTCTGGTTGACTTTCTCCTCTCTTCCTTCACACGCTTCGGTTCACTTCGATCCTCAACTTTAATGCGGCCTCTGAAAGCCTACTACATCACTCCAGTACTGAAATAGTGAAGCCACTGCGGATACTTTGACTTGTCCGCATCCAAATTTGTAATAAAGCAAAGAGAGGCTTTTTAAACTTCCATCTGGTTTGCACACACACACACACACACACAACGGAAGGAGGGAAAGGAGAGAGAGAAAGTTTGAAAGCCATTCTTCAAAGGTTAATGATGATGATGATTACAACAGAGGGAGAGTTGAAGAAGTTAGTGAAGTTTAAAGCACATCATTACTGGGGATAGGAACTCACTGGAGAAAATCCTGCTTAAGTGGCAACTTTTTGACAGACAATATTGGCACTCATTAACAATACACAATGAAAAGGCAGCAGCTAGCAGCGATGGAAAGGTGGATTTTGACTTTTGACTCCAACGTGAAGCTCTCTAATGAAAGAGGCTAAAGGTGTAGGCAGACTGCATTTCTAGAATTTCTAAAATTGCTACCTATGAACGACAATCTCAAGAGAATTCAAAAGGATGAATGAGGAAGAGGGGAATGAGACACCCTTTCTGTAGAAATAATTACGATCCATTATATAGTCTGTAGTAATAAAAGAAGAAGAGAATGAGAGATGATCAAATGGCATCATCTTTTGAATAACGAGGAACACAGAGAATACCTGATGATGTCGATTCTGGATGAAAGACAATTTCACTGCTGACTACAATAAACTCTAATAGCCTCGTTCAAACTAACAAATTGTACTTTTGTTCAATTAAAATCCCTTCAGTGTAACCTTCAGCTCACCTTAGTCACCTTTACCTTTTCTCTGCGAATGTTATCGGGAAGAATTCCACGAGAGTAAAAATACTGCTGCAACCTGACGAACTCTACGACTACTTGAATTCTCGAGTCTCGAGTGAAATGACTTTCATTCATTCGTTTTCACGAAGAAAGAACAAAAGGGAAAGAGAGAGAGAGAATAACAAAATAATTTTGAGAAAGCAGAAAGGATGATAAATTGTTAATTATTTTTTATTTTAATGACAAAAGACGTCTCGCAGGGTGAAGCTCAGGAGGAATGGACTACGAAACGAACTCCAACTCCAAATGTCTGAATGAAACGAGTGGAGACAACGGAGCGCCTGGGGAGCTTTCACTTTTGAAAGAAACACTTTTGAGTTGACGTGACTCGTGAAGGAAACTGCGAAAGAAAAGGTGTTGAGTGGAGAGTTCCTAAAAATGTCAAGCCAAGTCATAAGTAGGGATGCAGAAGGGAAATTGGATGAATGCCAGGCACAAAATTAAGTTAATTTATAAAGAGCAATCACACTCATTTAAATTAGGGTTGAAGAGAAAGACTCTCAAGTTTCTGTATTCTCTGTGGGTTTTTTGTACTCAACTAACTCAACTAACTCAACTAACTCAACACTACACACAGCTTTATACATTTAACTCCTCTGCTCACACTTCCTCCGTTCCTACTCAAAGAAAAGACTAACCATTATTCAAATGGAATTTCAGCTCCTTTTCTTCAAAAGTACCAATTAGGAATATTACACTCAATTTCCGCAGTTGCGGAATGAATGCAGAAAAAACCTTTCACACCTTTTCACTCTAAACAATCCTCTCATTCTTCATTCTCAGAAGGAATTGACTTATTTCCCAAGAATAACAAGAGAGCTTTACAACTCCACCTCCACCTGATAAGAAGGGAAGAGGAAGAGGATTTCCCTGTAAAAAACAAGATTTACGGATAAAGCACACAGAAACTTTGGTTGTTTATTCAAAGACATCTGATTCGGTTCTGACGTAAAAGGAAGCCTAGTCAGCCGAGATGAAAGCTCCATAAATATTGAAGTAGCTTACAGATCAACTAACTTTTCTGTCCACCGAAAAATTCGTCTATCTCACACAACTTTCCTGGGTTTTTTCCCGTGGAGATCTTATTTCCCCATCCATCCATCTTTCATTGAAATACCTGATACATTATGTATGTACGGAGAAAGTACGTCTGTGGTTAGTAAATGCCACACATAGTGCAGCCACACACACACACACACAAACATGCACAGCAGCTCTTTACAGCAATTCACATTATTAAAATAGCCAGTTTCACAAAGAACCACCAATCGGTGTATACACTAAAACCTCCTGGATATCTCCATTTATTTCTATTTTTAGAATAAAAACCACCAAACCACCATCACCAACTTAGTAACTATATTGTATGAAAGCTCCCCAATGTAAATGCTAGAAAGTAGAAAGCAGTGATTCAAAGTCGACAGATTCTAAAGATTGACTTGTACAACCACAAATCATATTTTGCTCCTTTTGTACACGAGAGAAGCAAAGTGTCTATCGGTATTTGTTGTGTGTAGAAGAAGCAGAGAGGAAGCTTTCAAGCTTTAACGTAACGTTTTACGTTAGCAGCGTGTCTTCCCAAGAAATCCTTCCCTGTCAAAATGGCAGAGTGAGGTTGAATGCAGCTTTGAATCTACGAACAATATATTTCACCGGAGAGAAGGATTTAGTCCCTTGAAAATTATAAAATATTGCACCAACTGACATCCCCTGTACAGTCTAAAAGTAGCCGTTTCCCTCAGACAAATTACCCTTCAAAATGTCTCCAAATAAGTGATTTATTAATGTATCGGCTGGCTGTGTATTCCACTCTCGTCTCTCCAATAATAAGAACAAACCGATATCTTCATTATTGCACACACAAAGTCTCCAATCTCAGAAGCTTCTTAACTTTAACTTCCTCTCCAGGGTCACACTTCACACTTCACACTTCTTGTCTCCTCACGTCTTCAACCAATCTGTCCTCATAAGTCGTTGCACATGAAAATGACAAAATTACTTTTAACATTTTTGTCTCAAACTCTCAAACTCATCACAGCTTCTTCATTACTAATACACTTTCTCCTGCCAACACTTCTATTACGTGTCAACTCACATTCATAAAGATTCTTCATCAAATTCCACTTCAACTCGTTTCTCCCGACTACTATACACACCAGTGTTGTATGATGACAGCAGATTTTTCATCTCCTCCTTCCTTATCCCTCCTTCCACTTAACAAATTCCATGCACAAGTGTATCTCTCTCACTTATCCCGTGACCTCGGAGCATTCCTTACATATTCTGACATTTGATCGACTCAGTGATTAAGATAAGAGCTCACATACACAAAAGCTACACATGATTTTTCTTTTATTCATCGACCCGTGCATACACACAGCTGACAAGACCTTTTCTATTTTATATATTCTTATTACTTCTTTACGTTAAAAAATTCCCCAGGCTCTCTCAAAACCTTCAGTTGAATCCGACACTTGGTAAAAAACTGAAAACTGTTTGACTGTTTTTACACTAACAGTTTCCTAGAACATCCTCCTCTCTTACTCTCAGTTCCTTCCTATCCAAAAGTCATAATACTTTCGCCTACTGTTCGAGAGAATCTTGAGGAGATCTGGTTGTGTTTTATTTGATGCTCACTCCGTCTTGCTTGGTTCAGTGACTCAATTTCCATTTATGAACTTTCAAAAGAGGAATTCATATTCATGCTCGTGGGCCTTCTCTCTATATTCTTCCTCTGGTGTGTGCGAGTGTCATTGTGCGATCATGATGTGCATTTCATGTTAGGATTCTTCCATGACGCGACACTAAGGAGGAAGGATGTGCATGACTGTTCCCCAAAGCATCTTTAGGTATTCCAAGTGTATTGCGAACAAAAACTAACTTGGCCTAGGCAGATAGTGTGTACTGATGAGGAAAGCGAGACTCTCAGTAAAAGTTATTGTGTATCCGGAGACAAGAAATGCGCCCGTATTTCTTTATACTACACATCTCCATCCTCCGAAGATAAAATTTTGGCTTACTTCAATGAATGACTCTTTGGCAGTCTTCCTTCCCTAACTGATTCACTCAGCTGTGCAGTATTATTTCCCTGCCTTAATATTACTACACTCCTTTCCTCACTCGCTCTCTGTTCTATTCGTCTATTCTCTATTCTATCTCCCGTGTGTCGCACAATCTTAAATAAAAACACTCAAGACGACTTTCACCAAACGGGGAGAAAGCTTACTCCAACTGTGCAACCTCATATCTTCTCCTCTCCTTGACTCAATTCTTTCATGTAATTCTGAAAAATGACGAGAATATTCCACTCACAAAACCAGAAGAAACAGACAGACCAGAGCCTGAGTATTTGCCAGTTGCTACACACTATATGATAGAGGTAGACCAATACAAACTGCATGGATATGCAAATTAGTTCAGACTACATGTTTTCCACTCTTATTTATGCCACGTAGAAAGATTTATTTATGTCACAAAAGGTTTCATTTGACTCCCACTCTCTCCTCAGAAATTTAAATAATTCATCTTTCTACACAGAAGAAAGCTCAAGCTTGAGTAATATTGATTGTTAAACAAGAATCATCTTTATATATAATCACATAACTCATACACGCTGTACTCTTGGAATTTGTCCCCACAAAATATATTTAGAATGCCTTCGGAATTCATTCTACTGTAAACAGTATCCTAATTCCATTGTGCGTAGAAGTCTCCGCAGTGAAGTTATCAATTTAGGTTAAATGTTAAAGTCCATGTGCTGCGGAGGAAGCCAAGAGTCCCAAGAGATAACAATAAACGAAGAATATTCATAAAGATGAAGGTGAGAAGGTTAGAAGAACAACCGGACCGTAACTGTGACTAAACAAGTTTCTCCTCTTGTGTCTTGAGTCTTGGCAAATATTCCTTGAAAACTAAGGTGAAGGTAAAGAAAGCAGAGAAATGAATTTTACACACCGTCTCGCTCAGCCCTCCATCCTTTCGTCCATTTCTTTCAGTTTTGATGGTGAAAGTAGCCAAACACGGAGAAAGTAAAGTTTCCTCTCCAGCAACTTAACCACAATTCCAAAGAAATGTGTTAGGCGGTAGCAGTTGGGAGAAAGTTAATGTAGTCAGAATGCAAATTTGTGGAGGAGATCTATCTATTTTACAACCTAATTGCCACTTTAACGACAAGAATTAATGTAGCTTCCCTCACCATTTCATGTTTTATGAGAGATACTTTCCTCCCCTTTTCGTGGACATCGCTTTCTTCCTTCACACTTTCTTCGCTACACAATACTTTCCCCTATAAACACTACGTGTATAATTATATAGTAAACTTCAACCTAAAAGACTATAGAGCGAGTACACACAACTCCCTACGAAAAATACTAACTTCCCAGCTATAACAATTCCCACCGTTGGTTTAGATGATTATGAGAAATGCACATGGAGGTTGTGGCTGTGAGGATCTGAAGGGGAGATCGAGAGTGACTTCCTCATAAGATGCATTTACTTACTTACTTACTTACAGCACCATTTCTCTTTTTGCTGCGTACGTATTATGGTTTATATGGATGAGTGTGGCAATAGTTAGCGAATGGCAGGAGCAGTCATCGTGTTGCTCGTAGTTTTGAGTAGAAATGAAAAGTTTAGAGATAGACACTTTCTCACCGAGGATATCACCCTTTTATAGCCTTCATGTTATGGCTTTTACTACCTCTTCCGCAGATAAAAACTCTTCGCACACAAAAGCAAACTTTTCGCATCCAACTGCAGACAGCAATTCATTCTCTTTTTGCAATGGAACGGGCATAAAAGATTTCCCACACTTGAGATTGTTTCTTCACACGAGAAGGAACAAGGAACTCCGAAGAAGGAGGAACACAAAGAACTCTCCATTT
Source organism: Isotomurus palustris (assembly GCA_034696625.1). Taxonomy (NCBI): domain Eukaryota; kingdom Metazoa; phylum Arthropoda; class Collembola; order Entomobryomorpha; family Isotomidae; genus Isotomurus; species Isotomurus palustris. The sequence continues at coordinate 35,619 of JAQGAD010000249.1, read as the reverse complement.
TATTCCGTACAATGAATCGTAATTTAAATCGCTACTTTCTCAACTTTCATTAACACACAAGACCAAAAGAAACGATGAAGGTGGGTGGAAGAAATTGGGAAAATGGCAAATGGCTTGCACACGCAAAATTGAGAGGACACAGAAGAAAACACACTTTATAATTGTTAATTGGACAAGGTATTAATTCAGTGGAGACCGAAGACCGAACTCATCGGTTATAATTAAAGTTATAATGAGGCAGTCCTTCTTCTTATTTCTCTGACACAATACCCGCAATTACGTGGTTAACGGAGTTTCTCTATTAATAGCTATTAATGAAGCTTTCATTAAAATCTTCTCCTTCTCTCTCTCCTGATTTTCTGCAACCCATTTCCTTTAAAACGTGATTAAATTACGGACTTTCAGCCTTGAGCAAGCGACGAAAGAATGTTGTTGCCGATTTTACAGTTGGAAAGCTCAGAGCCAGAGCTCTTAGAAAAGAATTTTTAATTGAAGGACTCAAAGTGTTTGGAACAGAGAAGACAAGTCATTCATTGCTTGACATTCAAGATTCAAGGATTTATAAAAAACCCGGAAGTACTGTTTTCTGTAAAGAAAATATGATTAATTCCGCATAAATTATTCCATTGACCTGATTTCCTGTTTCTTCCGCATTCAATTTCACTTCCTGCAATAAAAAAGGTTATAAAACAAATCTGCCTCAGATTTGATTGTGTAATCTATCTCTTCTGTTTATAATGATTCGCCAATTCCACCACCAATCAAGCCCAACTTAAACACGCCTACGGATTCTTTTATACAAGACAAACACCAAAGACTCATCTTACATAAATTAGAGTTTGATTACGCTGATAATTACACTCGCAAGAAGGTAGACTTCCCCTTTAACTCCTATTACACTCATCTCCGCTCCCTATCAAGTCTTCCTATAGCTAAGAAAGTATGTCAGTGTCCTCATCATCACACAGAGATTTCGAATAAAGCTGTGATCGTGATGGCAATCTAAAGAGTTTAGAACGAATTCTCCAAGAAATTATGAAGAAGGAAGAGAAGATGATCCAATTAAGACTGGAGTTGATTGCAGGGGATCACATACACACACACACAAGCCGTAAGGATTGGAGATTCGAATCTCTCCTCCAAGAAGTCCAAAGAATAAGGCTCAAGTGAAACGGACCATATCATCGAAATGAAGTCAGATGAAATGACGATGATTAGAATGAAGGAGTCTCTCTCTCCTCTCTCCTTTCTCCTCGTTGCACTTTCTCCATTAATAACAATCCCACCACCCTCCCAAGACTCCCTACGAAAAACGAAGACAACTGAAGACGCTTCTTCGTCTTCGTCTTCGTCTTCTTCTTCTTCTTAATCCATAATCCAATCTTGTGAAGCATCCATCTACACGCATTCTCATTCATCCATCAGTCCATGACTCTCTCAGTCTGTGTGATCAAGGAGCAATTTCCGATCCCTCTGCGAACGTGAGCTGCATTCAAACGCTTCATTGTTCAACAGTTTCGTACACTTAAGGAACTACGCTTACACATCAATTGCTTCTCTCCCTATATCAAACACACACACACACATTTATAGTTTATACTTTATACCAAACACCATTTTCCCTACACACAGCGTAGTATCCGTAAGATCCTCTCCTCTTAGCTTTGTTCAATTTTAAATTGCTTCCACACTTATAATACTTATAATGTGTACGTCTCAGACTCTCATGAGATCACAAAGTTAAAGTTACTTCCAAAAAAGCCTCCAACCTCACAAGAGAGTCTTAAGGAAGTTGTCCCTACAATTTTCACGGACCTTTGCTTAACACCCAAAAAATACTCTGAGCTCATTTCTTCAAACCTCCTCCAGAAGAGTTTAGTAGTTTAGTTGGGCCCAACATCGAACCACCAAAACCATCGGCCATCTCTCCTTCATATCCTCCCTAAAAGGAAGTTAGTCTGTAAGGGTTCATCAGTTGTAATGAAAAAAGTTCCTCACATACACACAGTTCCTTCCTAGCTGCTTCCTTCATTGAGTAAATCATGATTTAAGTGCCACGATTGCCCTCCATTTCTTCACTCCCATTAAATACTTCCACCAAACTTAGAGAGCAAAGAAGCTCTAAGACTATGCCTACAGTCTATTTACTTAAACCTACTTCTTCTCTGAGTCTGAGGGAGACAAATTGTTTACTTTTCGCTGAGCCTTGTTTGTTCCTCGGAATCTTTAAATGGTTGTCTCTAACTGAAGAAAGAATCGGTTCGAACGGAGGAGAAAGTATGACGTAGAAAGCTGCGTACGTGTGGAGGATAATGGAGATATAATGGGCCAATGAAGAGTTGTGTACAAGACTCTCCCATCCAAAGTGACTTCCAATTTTTCTCAATTCTCTATTCGTGCGTCCCAACTGTCATGATGAGGATGGAGAGAGAGACCGACGTGAATTGTATTGAGACATGGTTGACTGAAGTTCTGATTCATTAATGGGCTACACTAGGATATTAGGATATATTAGGATATATTTATATGTGAGTGAGGAATAGATGGGTTGGATAAATACCCAGAGTGTATGATCGTGATATGATGATGGCACCCAGCCAACTTTCCCCACCGAGCGAAAGTACATTTCAACTTTTATTTTTTGGCTTCGATGCTCTCTCCGCATCCCATTTATCGTATAAAAATTAAGATTTATTCCGAGACTTTGGCGTACTTACCCAAAAGTAAAAGGAAATCGGACAGAAGAAGAAAATGACGCAGGAAATATTTTGAAAACCTACGCCTGAACAAGCAGAGACCAAATAATACTCCCTCTTCATTCCAAGTCCAAGAAATATATTCAAGCACAAGAATTTAATTCGAAAGATTCCTATCTCACTAAGCTTTGTCGTTGTCTCCTCAAAGTCTAATGGCTCAACATACAAATAAATAAAAATTGGAAATCCTTGAAACTCTCAACGAGAGATACTTTTGCTCAAATAACTTTCCCTGGCCATCAGACGGTCAATTTAGATTGCATTCAACACTCCAAACTCCAACTTTCTCCATCCGTCCATTCTGACGACTGACATACCTTAACCACCGATTTAGAAACCCGGTAGTAAACCTATAAAAGTCTACCTTTTCTTTATAGATTCAAAAAACAACCCCAACTTCTACACAACTCACCCAACATTCTTCTTCCACACAACAAAGATACTTTTCAAATAAAAAATTCCTCAAATTGTCCAGATTTTCTAACATCCGTTATTCCCATTTATTTGTGGAATGAAACTCGCTACAATATCCGAATTTCCGATACGCCCACAGCCTTCTAGAAACTTTGCGTCCCTCTGCGAGTCTCGTACCATTCTTAGTTTGTGGTCGCAGTTCTCTCAGTGTTGGTCAGTCTGCATTCCTGAGTGAAAAACGTCAGTCTGTAAATCATCTTTCTCTGGAGAAAGTGTGTGTGGAGAAGGTAAGGAATGAAGTGAGGAATTCACACAGCACAAGAAAATGTATGTATACATATATAGAGTAGAGTATAAGACTATATCCGGTGGTATGGTAGGTGTGGGTGATGAATGCTTTCTCTTTCCTTTTCAATTCACACTCTGCTCGGGATGTGAATAAAGTGGCTGAGGCCTGGCGATAAGGATGATACAAGACGAGTTGTATTTTGTATTTCGTACACCTTGTTGAAGAACTCTCTCTCTAATGTGGTGTCTTTTTGTGTGAATGGTCTTTGCAGTGGAACACATTCCTTGTCGTCCTCTCCCTCAGACATTTGTTGGCACAGAGAAAGTTATGGGCGGATTCATCGAGTGCGGAGATGGATGAAGACAGTTTGGACGAACGGAAGATCAGCAGTGGAATCCGAGCATCCGCCATGCTACTCCCGTTGCTTGCCATCATGTGGTTCCTCGGAGTTGTCGCCCTTGAAAATGCCTCTTCCATATTCTTCCAAATTGCTGCTGCTTCAGCCAACATTGCTTTGGTAAATTGATTGTACACCATTCTTTCATTTATTCATGTTCCCACACTCTCCCAGCATATGGTCATACACACACGCTACCCTTTCTTTCACCCTTTCATCCACACCTCCTCCTTCCTTCCTTCCTTCCAAATATGCAAAGTCCATCTCCCGTATTAAACCTTATGTACCATCAGACTGTGAACAAAGACACCCTCCAACCCAATTTCATCTCATTCACTTTATACATACATATTAATACACCACCATAAATATTTATGCCCAGAGACCTTAACTTTCTCCCACCTATTAAGAAATATGGATTATTCCATTTTAAACGAAGCAGAAAGAAGGAGAGAGCCTTCATTTTTAGCCAATCCTTTTACACAATCCCTCTGGAGTAGGCAGTCACCTAAAAAACAGATAGTCCCTTAGTGAAAGCAGAATGACCCAAGTCAAAATCCTTTGAAGGGAGAAAGCTCGGCGTGTAGAGAACGTCTATTCTCTTTCTCTTGTTGGTGACAGAAAACGAAGGAAGGAAGTGTGATCTCCCAACATCCCAATATCCTCACAGCAGAGTGAAAACATTTCGTGTAGTTTGAATTTGGTATTATAATATGGCAATTTTCCCCATTAGTTTTGCATATAAAATGGATTGCTCCATCGGGGTAAACAAAGCATTGTCCCTATAAGAGAGAGAGAGAAGAGATAGACAGGAGGCCCCCATTAAACCTAAATATACGATGATACTCTCTCTCCTGCCTTTCCTTCCCAGATATCTTTTCCAAAAGAAAGATTGCTGAACGAATTATGATGGAAATGCGTGTGCCACACACACACACACAACACACACACACACACACCAAAGGAACAACGAAAAAACCTCTTGAGTCTTTAGTCTTTCCCAAAAGATAAGTCTGTGGAGTGTGTGGAACTCTAGACAGGGTCCTGTGTGTGTGTAATCAGACCTCTTTCCTCTGCTGGAGTATCAACCTCGTCTCCTGTTTTCATTAGAATAATATGGAACGTAATATTACACTTCTTGGTAAACATGGATTCATTCATATTCACGCGGAGATGCGAAGAAGGGAAAATTGAACAGAATGGCTTCACTTTCCATTAACCAAGTTTTCTGATACAAGACACACACACACACACACACAAGGAGAAAGCAGCACTGCTTCTATCAGTTCTATACCTCTCACTTCACTCTCCAAATGTTTACTTACTTCTGAGGCAAAGTGAGATTGGATTTCCCTGCAAATACTCTCCACTCCAATTTGGATATTAAAAGAAAAAGGTTATGACAGGCCCAAAAAAAATTGCACAAAGCTACCGCTACCACAACACACACGGAAGGAAAATGCATAACCTACTTATGCTTTCTCCTTCTGCGTATACTTCCCTTTATTACATTTCCTCCGGAGACTTGAGACTAAAATAACACACACACACACACACATACGCAAACACTCCAACTTATAACTTCCTAGTGTAAGTATTCCCTGTCTCCTCGTGTGTTCTTTTAAGGGGTTCATTCTTCCTCTCTCTCTACCAGGGTGAAAGCTTAATATAAAGACATTCTTTTAATACCAAAAATACCATTAGGGTCTCTCACACAGGGAGAGTTGTTTGTCCCTCTCAGAATTCAACTCAAATAGAATACACTGCCCAAAGCAAAGCCCACAGTAGAATGCATGTATTCAGAGTAGAAGTGAACAAACTTAGGCTATAATGAATTAAATACACAATCAGAACAAAACTACTGAGGAAGCATATAGATTTAGAAACAGAAAGCCCTTTGGATAAGCTAAAAGGAAAATTGATTTTATTCTCTGTGACACGAACTACTGGTGATAGGATATCATATTATTATTATTATTCCCTTTGTGAGTTAAAAACTAGTTGATAGCTAGGAATGTAGGGTAGCCGGTGAAATACTCCAGCTAGCTCCTCCATTCCACATTATTTACTTCACTAACCCGTGTGTATGGGTTGGTTAGCTGTTCAGAACAGTGGAACAGTAGAACTGGTTATGAAAGTAGAAGTTGGCAGCTCGTGTCTACTTGTTTCGCTGGCGTGTTTTTGTTTATTCATTTGGAAAATCTGAACAGAAATGGAATGATGAGAGAGAGAGAGATGAAAGGATGAGCTGTAGATGACCCTAAAGTATTTATTAGACTCTCTCACATGAATATTTCCATCAGGATGAGCACCAACCACATGGGTGGACTATTATGAGAAAATACCCCCTATATTAATAACACACAATACAAATATGTTCCTGTGTTCCACTGTTAGTTTTTCCAATTTAAAACTCCCATGTTGAATAACAGAGGAAAGCAAGGAGAGATGTGAGTAGCGTTGGTTTAAGTGCACAATCTCACTATTATCATAACCAGTAAAGTCTGTTTGGCTTGGTGAAAGCACAAGAAAAACAAATAAACGAGAGGAGAAATGTTTTTGCGTGTTACCCAGTCGAATGGAGAAAGTGCGGAGGAAGGCAGGAAGGGAAGGAAGGGAATAGGAAGGGCCGAGGGCAAAAAATGTGTCAGTTCACACATGCATGGTTTTGATTGATGAAGCAGATGATCTATTTTGCCTACACTCTATCATTTATTATTACGCAGGAGGTTGATGATGATGATAGTAATGATGGGAGTAAATCTGGAGGGTGGGTTGGCTGTGTGGAAATAAAGTGTACTATGGAGTCATTAGGGACACACAGGAGGAGATGGAGATGCTCCTGAGGAGGGAGAAGAAGCCTCTCTCTTTTTGTTTTTACTTGGAATGAAACTATTGATCCGTGGTGAAGAAAGTCCCTCTAATGCTTTCTCCGTGTTGATCTCACGCAGAGTTGGCTTGTCCTGTACTTCTTGGGTGACGAAGCGTGGCCAGAATTCTTGTGTCCGATGTCCAAGCGAGATCGAGCCAATTCGACATGTTCCATTGAAGACTCGTGTTCGGACGGAGCGTCTGTTCAGCCTGGGGCTCACTTGTCATTCGACAACGAACCTCTTCTCGCTGCTTCATCCACAGCTGTCCCAATCCCATCCACTTCCAGCCACAACTACCACCCGCAAACACTTCCGGAAGTCACACCCTCCACTTCCTCCTCGGGTGGTGGTAAGCCGGGCTCTCCAGGTGGAAACAAGGCTTCCGGAACCAGCTATGCCGGGCCCTCGCGATCTGGAAAGAGGCAGTTCAAGTCCATGAAGAAACCTAATTGGTCTACTCCTGGAGGAAATGAGATTTACGAGCTGAAACTTGACTCCATCAGCACCATTTACAAGTAAAGCGTCTCTCACACTCACGACCACATTCACACAACAACTTAAGAGCTGTAAATTTAGCAGTCAAGAACCAACCTTAGTCTTATTATGACACACACACACACCCACTAATATTGTATATGACTATACTAGCACTCACATGGATATTAAATTAAGGCAGCCACTCCAGCTGCAGTTGCATGCAATCACGGAGAAAGCAACGGGTGTGCAAATTCACATTGTAATGTCTGCTGCATGTCAACCATGTGTATGTAATGAATTAACCATTAAAACTGGGTGCCAATTGCCAAAAAGCAGTGTAGAGTGTTTTCAAAGAAAGTAAATTTCAATATGGCCCCACTAATATAATATGCACGATGAAAGGTAAATGTATTCCACCAATCGTGTCAGCTGGATACTAAATAGTTTTAAAAACTAATACTAAAATAACCTATAAAATTTAATGTTTAGTCTACCCACTGACCTTAGATAGTCTACATAAACTTAGAAATATTTAAATCAAAACTATTAACTTCACTTGAATAGGAACGCGAACGATTGAGTGTGCACAATTTTATAAGTAAAAACTACTGAGCTGCAATTTGCACGAAGAACGAAGTTTCAGCTGCTTGCGATTACGTGCAATCTACTTAATTCGAACGTGAATGCATGTTAAGAATTACGAGACTAACAAGTTTCTTTGGTTCTACGGGTAAAATGGATTAACATTTGCAGCATTTTGTAATTAATCTACTCATCTGTAAATACTGCACTGCATGTTACTTAATGTAAGAGCTGCACAACCACTTCACTGATTTCATTAAGATAAAACGTGCGAATGTAGTTAGATAAGTAAAACATTTGCAAATAATTCAATTTATACAGATTTTTATGCTACGCTACTGAATGTAGATCACACAGAAAAATTGCAAAAATATTGTACTGCATTGTGAGTGCATCTGTGAAATAATCTTATGTAAATGTTTACTGTTGTGTTGTAAACCACCTAAATCTTTTCTACTCATGAGTGGACCGAATGTTTCAGTGATACAAAGCGAAGATTTTAAACGACAATATTAATCCTAATTCAATGAAACCACTAAAGTTTAAACCCCAAATTCCTGATGTAAATAAACCAAAAATGAAATACTGTATGATTTACTTTTAGTTAGTGAAAGTGAAATAACTCTGATCTGTAAATATGTTTAGCTGCTCTGAATTCTTTTGGTGCTTGTGTAGTAAATCTGCTTTGATCACTATAAATATATAAACAGTGTATAACACAGTACCCCAACGTATATATTATACTAACAATTTTGAATGTAAGTATATACAGAAATCATGTTAAAGTGAGAGCAACTGGGATTATCGAAATAAACATGAAATCCAGAAAACACACGAAAGCCAAAGTATTTTCTAGTATTTAAGTGAATGAATGATGTGCTACATATTTAAACTGTACGATAAAATTACAATAACACAATTCTATGAAACTCGTAGTCTCCCTTTAGTTCAACCAAACACCAAAGATTATACAATGATACTAAAATCTCCTACAACTATAAAGATGAAGTAAACCACAACCACATAATATTATACAGTGTAGCTAGATCCACACATGTACTAGCAGATATAATATATACAGATATACTATCCTTGTAAATATGGAACTCATAAAATACTTAAAAACTAAATTAGCTATATAGTGAGTGTGTCTAAAAGTCTAAACAACTTGAACCTGCACAAGATGTGCAATATGAATGTAATTAAAAAGTTAAATATTAATGTGTATTAATGTCTAATTCATTATTGTGTATTACGTAAGAATAATCTTGAGTAATAAAATTTGCTGGAGAGTGAATAACATTGTGTGTGCAATTCTTACTTTGCATAATGTGTTCCTTGCGTTATCATGAAATCCGTGTATTTTCAGGCATCCAAAGATTACCAGCTGTAACAGCAGTAAACCACCGTGTTGGGCACATATTGCACAAAGCATAACTACAATAATATCGGATGAAAATGTGTGAGAATGTTTTAAATGCAAGTAGCGAGTGAAAGTCGAGGATATCACAGGCTGCTGACTGCTGGCCACACAAAAACACACGAGGCTCTCTTCCCATTGTTTTGACTTCCGAACAACATGAAAAGAGATGGAAGGACTCGGGACTCCTGTAAGCGTGTCTACATGTTTACTTTAGGTTGAGGATAATCGGATGATGAACGCGAGTTGATGAAGATTTATTATGAAACCTTTAAACATGACATGGATCCTGTTTCATGGAGAAAGCACACAACTCATTTATTACTTTAATAAACTTGCTCCACTCTGACGATGCGACCACTACGGCGACGGCTTTTCAACTCTGTTTAACGGATCGTATAAAAGCACTACCCTTCACTCATCCCGTCATGCCTCCTTTAATACTCTTCCTGAATAAACAATCGCCAAGCTCAACATTCCATTCCCTTCCAGATTATCCAGATCGACACACCACGACTCTCTCTTTCTCTCTCTCTCTCTCTGCTTACTCTTCTGTGTCCTTTTGTTCATGTAAATGAGAACAACTCCCGTGTAAATCAACTAAAACACACACACACACACACCACACCCATGGGGGAAAGTCAGCAACAGGAAAGGTGAAAGGTATCCCGTTTCAATTAAAACTGGTCCATTGCTCTATCAATCCATCCGTATATCTCCAACACGATTAAGTCCTCACGCGTATAATTTGCGCCACGTTATTCGAGATGTAAACCAATCCTCAAGTAATAAAATATCTGTTCCGAATTTCTCTTCCCAAATAAAAACAACCAAATTTCGTTCATTTGTCTAACACACCGTTGAATCGCCTTTTCAAACATAACATAAATTCCTTGTTTATTGCAACCAGCAAATTCTCAGAAGAATTTGAATTTGAGATGAGAAGAGAGGCAGAAGGATGAGATCAGTTTATGTGACAAATGCAGGCAAGTCTACCTTTTCCTCTAGGAGAGATGCTTAAAGCTTTGCACTTCTCAAACTCAACATTTCTTTCTGCAAGGCAGTTCATTCCACACAAATCGCTGAGAAATTCTTTTACCCGTCTAAGGTTCATGTTTTTAAGTACATCGAGGCACAGCACAGAGGTGTAGTGTTCTGGAAGGACTAACCCGTCCTGAAATATTTGTACGGGTGGGTAGTAGGCATCATCACATTTTTTATCCAGAATGAACTCAGCTACCTGAACTAAATCCAAATCATTGAGACAAATAGACGCCAAGTGTTGTTGGAAAATATATTTTACACAAAAACGACTCAAAGGACAGTTTTATTGGATGAGCTGGTAAAATTGGACCACCGCGATGTGAAATAAGAAATATTCCCTCAAAAGAAAGACGGTGGAATTCATCGGAGTTCTTGTAGGTATTTTGTAGAGAATTTGAAATAGCATACACAAAACACACAGAGAGAGAGAGACACACAGCTTGCAGATAAGGTAGGCAGCAGCAGCCAGGCACTTTCACATTCCCAAAAAATGTCTTCTTAGTCATTTAAACAAATGGAAGCTGTAAATCTCACCATCTAATGCGATCACAACAAGTTCCACCGCTTCATTCGTGTCATGATCCTATCCCTTTTATCTTTCTCCTGTATATCTTAAAGAAACTTTTTAGCCTCAAGCTTTCAAGTGTTCTAGCAGCAGCATACTACAACCAAAGATCTTAAAGAAAACAACCTCAGATAAAGTAAACATTCTTTAGAAATCCTCCAATCAATTGCGTCAATACGTTCAAAGGTATCTCTATGAGGTATTCCAACTAGTTACACTTCGTGTAAACTAAAATACTTTCTCTCTACACGCTAAGCGTGAAGTGAAAGTTAATCCTCCACCATATTTCTCCTTACACACACACAAGAATCTCCACACTTATGTGAAGCTCCATAAGAAATTGTTTCGAAATAGACACACTCTGTCAACTCATCCGATGTTTAAATGAATCTAAAATCCAAAATCCAAATAGCCAAAATTAAGGCACAACGCACAAGGAAAGCCAAGTGAAAGTCATTATTACCAACTGCTGCTGCTATTTGCTGTACAAAGACACCCACACATCTTTAGTGTACGAATGATTGGCATTCTTGCTGCTGGTGCTTCACGTTCACACACGCAGTTTCTCTTTCTGTGTGCAAAGTGATGAACAGTTTAAACAGACAATCCAGAGGCTGCTGAGGAGATAGAATTGGTTGGTGACTGGCGAGATGAAGATAAGGGGAGTTAAATCCTTTTTGTTTAATTTCTGAGAGTCAACACACAGAGTGGCAGTGATAGATGAGCTTTCCCCTTATCTCAACACGAAGCTCCTTGCTAAACCGTTATTACATTAGTGAAGTGTCAGAATTAAGTCAGTACAAAAATGGTGTCCGTTCCTCCAAGTCCAAATGTTTGTTCTCGTGATTACCTCTACACAACTTCCTAATATTTCTCTGTGTGCTTTGCAATCCCCAAAAGACACATCATTTCACGCGATAACGTGTTAAATTTTTCTCCAAAGATTAACCTTCTCTTCCCTAATAAACTAATAACTCACGGAGTCTAACGTTGCCTCCCATACAAACTGCAATCCATCCTCAAGAGAAGCCGAGAACAATTGTTCCCTTATGTAGAACATTCCGTATGAAATATTAATTTCCCTTGCCTTCGCTTCCTCCTCCTCGTAATAGCGTAGTCGTAACCTACATTGTCAAAGAATAAGCCACGAACGAACAAACTAGAAACGAACTCCTGGAGGAACAATGTACATCCCGTAATTAGAACTGTTTCCTATCATAACGCAATCGAGAGCATTGCCCACCTGGGACTATTTTTCAACCCAAGTGACATTTAAACACGACCAGATGCGAAGTATCAAAAAGAAATATGAGCAAAAATCCCATTACCTCAACACATCATCGTCTCCCACCCAGTTTCCTCGTCATCACATTCTTTACACATTTAATTTGTTAATCCTCTCCTCTCTCTTGCCTTACGTCTCGTCTTACGTTACGTAAGGCTACACTACACGTAATTCGTATTAGCCAATTCTATCATCCTGAGTCTACACACAAAACAACCCAGCTACCCAGCTAGTCAGGGTTTCCAGGAAATTCCAATTATCCTGCCTGTGAGAAACCACACTCTCTTGTCATCCCTTTGACTAAGAAATTCAATGATCTCATCTATTATAGGAGTGAAATGAAGCATCAGATAAATTAAATTAGTGTCTCCTCACTCTCCTCCTCACTAGACATCTTCATGTGACAAAGGGACGAGTAGGAAACGGGATGTAAGTCGTGGGAATCAGAGAGCAGACTCGTTAAATCCTATTCCATCTGGATTTCATTAGATTTCGTTGTATTTGCATTATCTTCAAAGTACATACAACGCGAGTTTTGGCACTTCTGAGTGCACAGGCAACACCAAACTGAATCGCACCAATGCAGGATTTGCAGGTAAATGCCAATGTATGTCAGAATGTCATCTAGGTAAATTCCAGTGACTGGGTGACTTGCTGATTATGCATCTTAAAAGTTTTATTCAAGCAATGGATCAATCACTGCAAGCAATATGAATACAAGTGCGATATTCACATGGGAAATCTTTGTTTTGTTATCCAAACTCCAATAAAGTCTTCCATCATCCAATTTATGTAATATCGACAGCCACGTACGCCACGCCACGTAACTGTATCCAGAGAAAATATAAAGAGTGCACAAGATAAAGATGGGTTGTTTTCTGTAAATGCTTTCGTGCTATTAAATTAAATGATTTGGACTTATAAAGTAAGAACGTGTACACGTGTGTGTGATTCATCTCCATTTATCTAATTACTCCACTTGTCACCACGACTAGCAAAGGTGGAGATGAAGGACTCTCTGGCGTCTCTCGTCCTCCTTCCACTCATTTACTCTCCTTTCTTTCGATTAAAGTAATTAGAACTTTCACACATCCCTCCCTCGTCTCTCTCCCCCGTTTTTTCATCTTACCAAACAACTTTCATGGTGATTCCGCACTTCTCCCATTACTTCTTCGTGTTTATTACTCAACCACGTCATTCTGGAGCCCTCATTGCTTTCTCCAGCTAATCCCAACTTTCACTCACTCTCGCCAGCTCAAGTCTCACGGCAGATTCTGCTCAAACTAAATCCTCACAAATGAGCACAAGAATTCGTTAATGCGTCAAGACTTAAACAGTCCAAACTCCAAACAGACGCTGCCAGCGAATTTAGTCAACCATTCGTGATTCACAGCATTTTTATTAAGTGAAAGGTGCAATTTGAATGAGAAAGCACGAAACTGGCCTTCACACTTTCAACTTTTAGGTCACAACAATTTCCCCAGCACCTGTCGCACTTCCCTAAAACTTACTCATCATTCTATATCTCCCATTGTGTGCAACTACAACTTCTACCACAAGTAAAAGTAGGCTCACTTTCTCCCAAACAAACTCCTTCAAACTCTGAATTCGCTTATTATCATATCCTCTCCTCCTCTCGAGGATTCGACAAAAAGCCTTCTTACTTTCATAATGTCATCGTCGTTATGCATGCCGTGTGGTGTGTGACGAGGTGACGACACAAGCCAAAACTTTGTGTCATGGTTTTACACAGACACAAACTGCTCATTTGAATAAAACATCTTCACCTAAAAGATCTGTCGTGCACACTGGACCATTCCTTGTCGTCTCACACTTGGCGACTTTGAATTTAAATGCTAGCATTGTTTGTGTGTCTCACCAGATTGTCTTCGTACACAACATGCGAAGAACATTTGACCTCCTCATACAAATGCAAACAGAATTCACGAGACATCTTGAAATTCTGTTCAAATGGGAGTTTAATTTTCCTTGCAGATTTCTCCGGTGAGACATTTCATATTAAATAATTCAGACAGCTTTCTCCCTCTCACATTTCAATGAATTAAGACACCTGCAAACACTCAGAAGACTTTCCTACCAAAAAACACAAGATTGACCCACAACTTGTCTAATAACCAACTTCCAAATTCAAAATCAGACAAGCAAACACTTCCCTTCTGAGGCTGCATAAGCTCTCCGGTCTCTCGTCAGCAGTCTCTCTACTTTCAGACTTTCACTAGCCAAGTAAATCCTTATCAGATAAAGAAATGAAAAATTTCAGCTTCTACTTGTCCTTAACGGCCTTCCAAAAATATACTCGTACATTTGACTGCCTACATTTCCCTACACTTGCCTTCCTATCTCGGTCGTTTATTCCCCTATGATACCTACACTTAAGCAGATTTACTTCCACTTCAAAAAATGGAACACGTCTAAGCGGATTTCCCAAAGTAGAAGGTAAAAGTAGAACTTTTCATCCTACTTATTGCTACTTATACCCGAACACATGCATTTTCGTAGTTTGGAGGAGCAGAGAGCGAAAGGAAAAAAGTAGACTCCACATGAGAAATGTTCACAGAAAGCTTTAGTTACTGAACTTCATAGTTAGAGTAGCAGCAAGTAGCAAGCAACGGAGTCTCGTCTCTACTCTGCTCCCCCAATCTCCTTAAGTTGGCTTCACTTTCCAATCTCTCCTGTGAATTACATTATTGCCAAAGACTCCAAATGGGTTGAAAGATGCTGTTTCGCTGGTTGGTTTACTTTCACTCCGTAAAACGTCAAGTTTAGACGAGTCACGGGGTAAAATAAATTAAGAGTTATTGTGAAGACCTACAGCGTACAAATTCCTAGACACTCATTCCAACACTACTTGTGTTACATGGAGGGATATACCTATAAGGGGAGAGAGAGTATAAATATAGATGTAGCAGAGCCAATGGAATAATTGCAGAATTTCTCATTGCACTTAAGAAAGATTTACAACAACCAAAGTTTTTTACAAGGAGACTCTGCAATGCAATTCCAGTGGCTCCGCAGTGACTTCCAACCAGGCAATCTCAGTTCACTTGGCTTTTGGCTGGACTTCCCTTCCAGCAGCGAGTCAATTGGCTGATGAAGATCAACTTAATAATGTACGAAGGAAGACATAAGATTGTGGTGAAAGTAGGTCTACAGATTGGGGTACTTAGGGAGTCCTGCTGTCCACTCCCAAGGTGAGTAGTCTAGTGGTCTCCCGTTCAGCAATATTATGTGTGCGGTGGGTTCATTTTTTATGAAATGGGAGTTAGAACTCGATTACCCTGAAGATTTTTATTTTCTCCCATTTATCATTAGCCTCGTTATTCCACCAACTACATAAGTCAAGAGGAACTAATGGTGGATATCTACTTGTCACAAGAATTCATGACAAATAGAGCTCCTTTATGGCTGTTAAGTATTGGCATACTCGCTCTTCATAATAATAAAGTATCCCTTATAAGGTAATCTCATATTAATAATAATAATGAGACTCCTGGAAAACGAGTTCGCATTTAAGCTGCTTAATCAAGCCATGTGAAAGCCACAAGATAAGATGTCAATCAATTATCTTTCTTTTACGTTTCTCTTACTGACTGCCGCTAGCCATAAAATAATCCTAGCTCCAAATCTTTCATAAAGGCTTACGGCAGAAACTACGCCATTATATATTAAGTATACATATAGATGAATATGAAATATCTATGTCGCCATTACTACTTTCAACTTTACCACCTACACGATTGCGACAACCAGCAAATGCTCACCGATATTCAAAGACACAACATAACGCAATACATTTAACGGAAATGACCTCGTTCCTCGAAAGGTTTAAAGCTTAACTGTCATACTGCTACTGCAACTACTGCTGCTGCTGCTGCTGGTGTTACTGACTGTTCTCTACAGATCTTGTGACTTGCTGTTTGCTGCTGCATCCTGTCTCAGCCCTCGTGTGTATTCCTTAACTGAAATAAGCCATGCGAAACCGAAAATTTACGGTGGAAGCCAAAACTCTCCTTCATAGCTTAGCTTTTTGTGGCAAATTGCATTTCCTCCGATTCAGCCTGGTGATCATACATATGATTTTCTAGAGTTCCTTTTTTACTCCGCAATATCCAAGTGGAATGCACGGTTGAATTTGCTTCTTAAACAAAAGCTAAGTTGAGTTTACGTCGTGGCATAAAAATAGTTGTTGCAATAAAACAGTTTTTTATTTGAGAAAAGTTTGTCGAGAGTCTCATCAGAAGAGAAGAAGAAATTCCTTCGCTGTACTCACATCCGCGTACAGTCGACAGTCGAGTTCAGTTGACAGAGTTGATGGCCACTTCAAGAAAGGCTCGAGAGTCGAGATGTAGTCTCAGTAGCGGATGGATGGCGACGACTTGTCGCAGTAGGACAGATTAGGCCTTTGTGCTTTCTCCAAAAAAGCTCCTTTCTCATATTCTTCCTATTACGGCTTGTCAATTCTTTGAGATGAAATCATGAGCTCTCCACATTCACTCTAACAGTCTGACGTCACCCTCTATCCTTCAGTATACACCTTATTATTAGTTCACTACATAAAAACTACATCTCCACGTTTACCAACCTCTCCACATAATAATCCAAACAAATTATTATTTGGCACACAACCCCAAAGACGACTATAGTTGATAGCAGACTAGTAGGCCAACCTATAAGTCTTAGACATACTCAAGAAACTCGCCAGCTACTTTCATAATCAGGTTGACTCTCGAAACTCTCGATTTCTCCACGGCTATCTTACTTTTATGGTAAGTAATGAGCTCGGAGAAGCCTCACACTACTTTTGTGACCGAGTGTGTTACTAAAAGTGATACCACTGAGGATTCGGAAAGGTCAGGTGTGAGTAAAGAAGGCTGTGTTTGCTGTGTATGCACCCCAAGTCCATTTAGGGACAAGTCAGAACAGCATTACATTTTAAATTGCTTCCCTTCCAATTTTTTATGGGCAAAAGTTACACACTCGGCTCGAAAGAATTCCCGAGGGAGAAATGTAATGATCTTCACTGGTTAACGGGTCTTAGATCGTGATGTTGTGGTCGCTCTAGTTCTCTAGAAAAAATACTTGATCATGGGAGATAGACTGCCGCAACTAAACTAGAACTACACTAGTACTCCAGTTAGTCTACGCATTTCCTATCTCACTCTCGGTTGCTTTCAACTTTCTCTACTTTCTCCACGATGCAATATCATCAATCCAGTTCGCAGTTCGCTTACACAACTCATTCCCACCAAATATATTCATGGGAAGATGAAAACATTCCAATCAATCGGGAAAACAGCCAGCAGTACTGGCAGTACATCTATTCCATGTATATATCCATCCTGAGTTTCCAGGTTCCAATAAATAGAACGTGAATATACACACGGCTGTAAAATTGAAAGACAGTGAGTGTAAAAATAAATTGAGAATTTTACGTGTCTCTTATTTCTCTCTCGATTCACCATTCACCATTAAAACGTGTTGAGTTAAAACCATTAAAAAAAGAGATTATCTCTCTTTCTCTCGCCAAGTCTAGTTAAGACTCTTCTTGCAAGTCTTTCTGTGCATTTATCGGTAGTTGTCAATCCTTCTCATCCTCCACTGCTGCCTGGTTGTGGATTTAAATGGAAAAGAAGATTTCCAGCTTCTCCGAAGAAGAGTTATTATTAAGGAATCTCTCTCTCTCTCTCCGTATACAGAGGAACCGTTGGTTGACTAATAGTATAGTCAAAAGTGCCAATGTGTGAAGAAGAACTCAACGAGAGTTATGTCACGTAGGAAGATATTTGGTTCATCCGTTCATCCCATAAATAGAAAGATAGGATTGTAATGATGGGATTTTCTCCTTCATTTTACTGCTGTTAGGTCCGTTTCATGATGATCGAATTCCATCATTATCCCCAAGAAATGTGGTTTTCATGAGTCTTCATTATTCTCGGCTTCAGATGAACTTCTTCCCTCCGTCCTCCTTCGCTCTCCATTTTCGAAATCCTTCCCAAGCTGCATTTATTTTCGTGCTTCATTTAAAGGGAGACCTGCGTTCTGCGCATTCTACCCACTCAACCACAGATAACTAGGAGTAAAACTGCACATTCCTTAAATCCCCATTCTACTCGCTTTCCCTTGTTTTAGAATCCCTAACAAAACCTGATGACTTTAATTGATAAAGAGAGAGAGAAGACAGAACAAGAATCCCATTTTGTATAATATCTTGTGGAAATACCCTGAGGAACTTCGAGAGATCAACCGTACACAAAACCTGCAAAGCTGACGACGTCACTTACGGAAGAATTGTTTTTTCTTTCAACCTGTCAGACTTTCTTCAATATGTGAATTGTCACGATTTGAGCAAAAAAGAGTCTCCAGGCTATTTGAGTTGAGTTGACTTTCATCCATCTCATCCAAACATTATGCCTTTCCTCTGTTCACTCGGTAGCCGTCACTATATATCAACACACAGCCTTCTGCTTCTCTACTTTTCTCCCTATTTGACTTACGAATAAGAAAGAATCAATCGTACAAATAAGAATTGTGAAAGATGGAACTCCAAACTCCGCGATTTCTTCACGGTTCACTATAACTCAGCTACTCAGCCTCTTCGCTGACCATTTTAAAGTCTAAAACTTGCTGACCAAAGATTGGTAGCTGCGCTCATGTGGAAATTCTCGTTCATCGGCATTTCTTTTTCCTTATTCTTTGGATTTACTTACTCTGGTCTATTTCTATCCTTTCTTAAAAGTCAACTGAAAAAACTGCTCGCTGTAAACCAAGTGTCTTCTCTACAGAAATCTCTTGTTGCCTTTTATTAGCCCAGGCTAACAGACTCAGTTCAGTCAGAGCTGAGAATCCGTTACCAGCCATCTCAATTTCTTCATGTCTGTCCGTTCAAGTATCAAATCGTGTGGGCGAGTGATCTGTATGTTCTATGAAGTCTTTAAAGTAATGTAAACGAAGCTCAGACTCCGTGTGCAGAGCAATATTACATATTACACAGTAAGTCAATATTTTCCAAGATGTCAATGCACAAGCACAGCATAGCAGCAGTTCACAATGGCTCCATGCAAAAGATAAGATTACACATCCATACAAGTACACCTCGTCCGGAGATAATGAAATTCATATGACGTCATTTGGAATGATCATATTTAAGCCTTTTCTGTCCTCCTGAGTGCAAGACCCAGCAGAGCTACATTTCCATGATACATGCCCAACAGAAAACACAAATATCCAACAACCAAAGGAAGAAGGCTGAATGAACTTCTTCCGAGAAAGACTCATCTTTTCACTGCTTCCTGCCCGAGTTAGAAATATTTATCAAAAAATTACGAAGACTTGCCTTGCCGAGCTTCTCTATTTCCAAGAAGAAGAACCATTCAATTTCAATGATGAAAGCGTACAACACATATATATTACATGTCGTATGTGTGTGTGTGTGTGTGTGTGTGTGTATGTGTGTGTGGAATTCAATACACTAAAGAGGATTCCACACAGAAAGCGAAGTTCCATTTGAACTATCCGAAAAGATTTTTTGTAGAAATTCTATTTTCCCTTTCCTTGGATGTTTCATTGGGACAGTTCGCGTAGTTCAAAGATTCAAAGACGAGGTGGACAAGTCTTGTGTGGTGATATAGATTTTAGAATCTAGAGTATACATGACCAGTTTAGAGTTAAGAGACAAAATATTAAGGAGATATTTGAGTCGGATAGCCCTCTGCTGTGTAATGATAAAATGAAGACCGTGAAAGCAACTTTATGAAACATACGGGTCGGATGTTGTTGACATTAATGTGGAATGTGGTATGTGTCCCTTTTTGTCATGATTTCCTTTTACATCTTCCTGCGTACATCTTCAAACTACCAGATGAGAGTAGCCAAAGCATTTCCTTTAGATTCCAGCCATCCAGCCTTTCTCCGCTTCTTCACAGTTGCACATTATTACTCTCCACAGATCTCGAGAAAGCGTCTTAAAATACTTGCTGGCCCTGGATTGCGGATCGTGGATGAGATGTGAATCTTTGATCCTATCCAATCTCATTTTAATGCATGGACCTTCTTCTCTCTCTCTCTCTATTATTTCTAAAGCCTCACTAGATTACTTAACAGGACACATAGGTTTCTATTACTGGACACACATGTGTGTGTATGTCGTGTATAAGTGTATCATATGTGCCCTACGTGTGAGTGTCCATCTTGATCTTTAGGACTTTCTCTTTGTCGTCAGAATTCTTCGTCTACTCTTCTAAAGCTCAACTCTGTGCTACTGCGAAATGGTAATCTCCCTTTTCCTCCGCAGGCTCTGTTGATGGAAGAGACACTAACAGTGTGTAATTTTCTTGCGTCGAATTATATTAACTTTTCAAAGAACTTGAAGGAAAAGCCTTATTATGTTACTATCTGATCTTGTTTCCACATTAAACCCGATCCAAGGCTGCAGTCTGGACATAAAGATGTCCACTGGGTATCTGATAAGGAAAAGGATCACAATTACTCCCTGAATATATTTCTTTGAGTCTTCTTCTCTTTGTACTTCCACTCAGCATTTACTTCATATTCTTTACTTCTTCCGGACAGTCATTAAGCCAGTCTTCTTCTTCAAATAATTCATGTAGTAGGATTTCTGCACGACATATTGCGTTAACCTATCCTACAGTAATTCATGCTTCTTGTCGTTACAACCCGCTACTTCGAAATTCGAAGTTCGAATGTACTTATGATTTTATGCTGTGCTTTAGTTATTTAGAAGCTAAGAGTTCGGATTTTCAGATTTGAATGCATTCGAATGTTCAAAAGTACCTTTGAAAGTTCCACGTGTTTATTTTAGGACAAGAATGAATGAAAGGTAACAGCAGGAAAGAAGATTATGAAAAATCCTTTCACTTCCAACATCGAATGTTGAAAACAAATGCTGTATATCTTTGAATGGTTTCGCAGAAAGCAAGATTTATTTACTGATTTTGTTTCCTCAGTCATCATCAGCTTCTGCTACATTTTACATGGAGAACAAAATCTGTCAAAGACAGATCAGCACTCCCCTCGATGTTTCATCTCCGTGAAAAATACTTTCTCCTAATGAAAGCACCAAATCACAGGAGCCTCTTTGTCTCTCTCGAGGTGACCTTTTAAAATAAAGTTTCACATTAAACACAAAATCGCTACCTTTTACGTCCCACTTTATAAAATACGAAATACATATACCTAGCTTCATTTATTCCGGTGAATAAAGTTTCAAGTGACAAAAGAGAAAGTCCTGTTTTATACGAATCTAATGCTCGGACATAATAGAGAAGCAATCACACAAAGATGAGCGAAAATTGGGAATGGACGCCCATGAGGAAATAGAAATGGATGGATGTCAGGAACAGAAAAAAGAAAGTCGAAGAAAGAAACGGGTGAGAAAGAGAGAGAGAAGCTTTTGAAATTGATTTTATGTGACAAGATATGACAGGTCAGGTATCAAGAATTTATTCCTCCGAGACTTCCAACCAAGTCACATGGAAAACACCGAAGGAATATGATGGAAGTAATGGAATAAACTCTTTACAGACAGACACACTTTTAAACTCTTACGTTGCACGTCCAAAAGAATTCTATTCGATCATCCTGTGTCCTATTTTACTCGTATTGTCTTATTAGAAACGCTACACTCAGCACTTTCTGCTTCTGCTTTATTTCACACGATCAGCCTTACGTTATAGGAATTTTTCAATTAATATCTAAATCCATTTCGTAGTTTCCAAAGGCAAAGGAACAACGGAGAAAGTGAGAATACAACTTCATCAACAAGATGATAAAGAAACTCTCATTCAAGTCATTCTCATATCAGCGTTTGCCATTTCATTTCATGGGAGAGTCAATATTTCATCGCAGATCTAAAGAAACTCGCTCACTGGAATGGAATGGAGTGTATTGTCCAAATAAATTACTCTTTTTGTTTCACCAGAAATACGAATAGCTTTGTAGAAGTAGAATAATCGAGATCTTTCTGAAAAATGCACACAATACAAAGTACAATCAACAATACAGATTTAATAGTTAGTAGAGTGAATTAAGGGAGGACAGGAAGTGCCATTGCAACTCGAACTTAAGTACTGATTGCACTCTCTAGTCTCTACATTATCAGGAGAAGAGTTATTTTGTTAATTTATTAAATTGAATAACGACATTGTGTCAGATAATACACAGGAGAATAGAAGGAGTTGTCCAGAGACAAATTCATCTTCCAATTGACTCCGTGTGGCCCTTCAAAGGCTGTGTGACACAATAAATTAGGCCTCACCACTCTTTGTCTTTAATCAAGAAAGCTGAAACGCATTCATGACCTGCAAATGACAAAGTTTGTTCGAATTTTCAGATAATTTACTGGTTCTATTCATGATTGTTGTGTTGCCTGCAAATTACTTCCACCAACAGACTCCATTCAGATGAATTTCATGCAATTCGGTGTGCACATAGTCTTGTATGAATATAATATGGAGATTGGAGTTTGCTATGTGTTATGCTTCTTTGGCTGGTAAAAGTTTTCTCCAGTCCGGCAGGCGACAGACTTCCTAAACCAAAAACCAACCACTGGTGATCTAGAAACCAATGAAGACTCACATAGAAAGTATGAAACCTGTTTGCTAGCTCAAAATACTAAAATGAAAGTGACTCTCAGTGTCCTGCTCCAAGTTCGCATTGCAGTTCCAGTTTCTACGAGAAAGAGAAAGTAATAAATGAAATGTAAAATGCTTCCAGACTGGAAATGGATTGGTGGATTGCTCATTCTCTGTGGGTGGATCAAAATTCTTCGAAAACAATCAATTTTCATTATGAAGAGAAAACGAGAAAATGTTTCAAATGAATCAAAAGCCTCAAAGCAAGAATTTACGACGACCGAAGTTCATTTTCATGGACATTGTTGGTGTGTGCAGAAAGTTAAGCCTTCTACTAAAATGAATTTCTGTGTGCTCACACATCATACAAATCAACAATTTAAGTTTAATCATAACCAACATTCAAAATTTACTAAGGAATCCTCACTCCTCACAATGATTTATTCCAGGAAAAGCCATAAATATGTTATACTGATTTCTCTAATCATAATTTTAGAAACACAAGTACTGCTTCGAGATTTTTGGATCTGGATCGCTTTGAAATTCCTTCTGTGGAAAGAAAATAGCTTTTACGAGAAAATTTCTGACCATGCTACGAATTCGAATGAGAGAACGAGTCATAAAATGATGTACTAATTGCTATTCAACTTTGTGTAATGATCGGTGGGATGCTGCATAATACGCGTAATTCGGAATGTCCTTCATTTACTCCATGTGTCAATAATATAGCGTTCTTTGTGGAGTATAATTAATTGCAAGCGATGTTGGAACTATTTGGAAGTGTATACAGTTTATTACGTCTGTGAAGATTACTGAAGATCACCAGAACTTCTCGTGAAGAATTGAGATGATGACGATCATTACGATTATCACGGCCACCAGACCACTGGAACAGTCAGAAAGTAAGAAAATAACGAACGAGGCAACGTCCGCCTTGTCCTTCCCTTTTTGCTGATTGACCCAAAATGGCTCATTATTTCTTAAGAGAAAGTGAGTTTTGTCACGCAACGTGTACAAATGAGTAATGCAATCCCATTATGACAAGTTGGAAGGGTGACACTTTTATCTTCGACGTCGTCTATTCTTCCCCTAAATCGATAAAGATGCAGTAAGATGTGGGTTAGAATAAAGACTTCATGAACGAAGAAAGTCTGGAGACTGCATGTTTTGCTATTTCTCTTAGGAGAAAACTAATAGAGCTAATGGAGATTCTTCAGATCTTTCGCGTGTCTTTTTAACGACTTTGTCCGAGTGTCGTACTCCATTTGCCAAATGAGATGACTTCGATGCAGCTGAACTACGAAAACTCATTCTTCCTAATAAGGCAGACAAGCCCTTGGAAGAAAGTACTTAATGAAGTTACCCAACAATCTTACTAAAAGAAATCACACAAATGGTGGTAATTGGCACTATGCATGCAACTCAATATATTTCTTTCTTTGGCTGATATTTAGAACGCAATTACTATTTTCATAAGAGAGCGATTAGAACTTATTGTACATATGTCGCTCCTTTTTAAGTCGTTTGAACAATTTCAATTCGAAAATATAGATAGCTATGTGAGTAATCATAATTCTTGGGTCAATAAAGATGGGCAACTCTACTCTCCCTTGTACTGAGGGGGTCGTTTTTCTTTAAAAGCGACTAGTCCTTCTATTCTATCCTTCGTGGGAATGACTTGAGCGTAACACGCTTGTTCAATGGCAAGACCGGAGGAAAGGTCGACCTCTATTCCACGACTAATGGAGACTTTAGCCATACGCACTCCCACAGGACCGTTAGGAAGAATTTCTTCGGCTAGTTCAATTGCCTTGTGATACGCTGCATCACCAGCTTTGTTTTGTTCCACTGCAGCGTTTACGAGACCTATCTCAGCTGCCTCTTCTCCGTCGATAATTCTACCAGTGTAAATCAGTTCCTTAGCTTTGGCTAAACCTACCACTCTAGGTAACCTCTGAGTCCCACCGGCTCCTACCAATTAGATGCATAAATAAGTTAATCAAATTGATAGTGTAGTTGATCTGGAACTCAAAACTTTCAGTAAGTGACTTACCTGGAATGATAGCAAGTTTGGTTTCCACAAGTCCCATTTTTGCAGTGGTCGAAGCAACTCTCAAGTCGCAAGCAAGAGCAAGTTCCAGGCCTCCTCCGAGTGCAGCTCCATCCAATGCAGCAATAACAGGAACCGTTAGATTCTCTAGATTCGCCACAAAGGTCCTCATGCGAGCTACAAACGGACCTACATCTTCAGGTTTCATCTGCAGTCTTTCCTTTAGATCGGCTCCAGCACAAAATATTCCAGGCACCATACTCCTTATGATAAGTACACGAACTTCCTTATCAAACTGAACGGCATCCAGGGCTTCATAAAATCTCTGTATTATGTTCTTCCCAAAGGAATTTTTCGCTTTAGGCCGGTTCATCCCCATCACGGCGATTTTCCCCTGACCCGGCTTCTCGACGTACGACAACACAAGTTCCTCCTGATTGTCACTGCTTTGCGCTTGACTAGCGACTGCATAACTCCTCCAAACCGTCGTGTGAACATCTCTGCTTCTTCCTTTATTCGTAAATCTTCCAGCACTCGATTTCAAAAGACAACTCAGCTGGGGAAGACCCTTCCTCTGAATCGGAACAATCACAGACATCAGCATCGTGCAGCTGTTAAAGGGACAAGACACAGAGATATAATTACCGTCTGAACTTGTGTAAAAACCCAAAGAAATAAATAATTATTTTACGCTCTTACCCTCTGACCGCGTGTAAATTGTAGTGAGGCAGTGCAAACTGCAAAGTGATCAAAAAGCGACCTTCGCCTTCACCTTCAAAAACTGATTATGAAGATGAAGTTGTTCTCATATTTCTCGTTTTGTTATGTTTTTCCTTGTACCCAAAACACCGCCAAACTTAATTCCACTCTACACGACTATCTAAACCATCAACAGTCAACACTTTTTAATCAGCTCTAGCATCGAAGACAGAAATAATTAATTGTGCATCTTAAGTTGACCTGTGACCTGTGACATCCAAGCTCCTAATCCCCGCGATGGACGAAGCACCTCCTCCAATTAAGGTAAGTGGTAGGACGACCCTTAATCGATACAACAATATTTATTTATTGCACAAAGCTAAAAGCTGAATGTTTGACGCTGAGTTTTTTTGACGTGCAGCGTTACCGGCGGACTGAGGAGGAGAAGGCAGAGGAAGACGCGGCCAAGGAATGGGCGCCGTACATTCCAGTGAGGGAGAGAAAACGGGAAAAACTTGCGCGTCTGGGGGACCGTTTGAATCGCGCTAAGGTCGCCGCGTTAGCAGAGTCCTCGGAGGATGAGAAGGAAGACGGCGATGAAGACGAGGAGGACGCACAGGCCGTGGCGCGCAAGGAAAACATCTCCCTTCTTGACCAACACACCGAACTCAAGCGACTTGCCGAAGGTGACCTTAAATTACAATAGAATTCACGAAAAATGTGTTTAGGATCTAAGCTATAATGGAAACTTTTATGAACTTGCAGCTAAGAAAGAAAGCGCTATGGAAAAACAACTAAAAGAAGAAGAAAGGATCCTGGAAAGTGTTGCGGAGAAAACAGCTCTTATGGGTGTGGCTGAATTGGCCAAAGGAATTCAGTACGATAAAGCTATCACTACTTCTTGGAAGATTCCGCTGCCTATTTTAAGGAAGAGCAAGGAACGACATGAGAAAGTTCGGAAGAAGCATTGTATTCTTATTGAAGGTGACGATGTTCCACCACCGATAAAGAATTTTGAGGAAATGAAGTTCCCTAAAGCCCTTCTTAAAGCGATGCACAAGCAGGGGATTGTCAAACCTTCTCCAATTCAGATTCAGGGGCTTCCTTCAGTGTAAGCTTGATTATACTAATAATCCTCAATAACATTTCTTTAGACAATCTGTGCTAAATGTCACTCAATTGACTTAATTCTGATATTGTGCAGGTTGACTGGACGAGACCTTATTGGAATAGCCTTCACGGGGTCTGGAAAGACTTTGGTGTTTGTTCTTCCTGTTATTATGTTTTGTTTGGAACAAGAATTTAAATTACCCTTCTCTAAGGATGAAGGTCCATATGGTACGAGGAAATGAGTAATTTTAGTTTGTTTGTTTTATATGCTGACAGGTTTCTTAATTAATTTTTATCTACAGGGTTGATTATATGTCCGTCGCGTGAGTTGGCAAAGCAGACGTTTGAAATTGTGTCTTACTATTGTAAGGCATTGAAGGAAGATGGGTTTCCAGAACTAAGACCTTGTCTAGCAATGGGAGGAGTAGCAGTGACAGAAGCCCTTGAAGTTATTAGAAAAGGTGTTCACATCATGATTGCGACTCCAGGGAGGCTTATGGACATGTTAGACAAGAAGATGATACGCCTGGATGTGTGCAGATATTTGTGCATGGACGAGGCTGATCGGCTTATTGATTTAGGTTTTGAGGACGATATTCGTACGGTCTTTTCGTACTTTAAGGTATGCTGCAGTTTCCTTTGAACGACACAATGTTGACTTACTTAAGTTACATAATATGAGTTTGATTTGAAACAGGCGCAACGTCAAACTTTGTTGTTTTCTGCAACTATGCCTAAGAAAATCCAGAACTTTGCCAGGTCAGCTCTTGTTAAGCCCGTTACAATCAACGTCGGAAGAGCTGGAGCAGCATCAATGAAAGTCACTCAGGTTAGCTGCTTGTTTTTCTCATTACTTATTGTTTTTTCTTGGAACACTACGTTTTAAACTTTTATTGTATTTATTATACACAGGAAGTGGAGTATGTTAAGACAGAAGCAAAAGTCGTGTACCTTTTAGAGTGTCTCCAAAAGACACAACCTCCTGTTTTGATATTCGCTGAGAAGAAACAAGACGTCGACACGATTCATGAATATCTTCTGCTAAAAGGAGTTGAAGCAGTTGCTATTCATGGAGGAAAAGGTATCCGATAAAACGGCGTAGAAAATTAGTAGTCAGTTAGTCAGTAATTCTTACTCCGAATGTTTTCATTACTTGTAGATCAAGAAGAGCGTTCTAAAGGTGTTGAAGCGTTTAAAACGGGAAAGAAGGATGTATTGGTTGCAACAGATGTTGCATCCAAGGGTCTTGATTTTCCAAATATTCAACATGTCATAAATTATGACATGCCAGATGACATCGAAAATTACGGTAACATTTTCGCTGGAATAATAACAGTTGTGCAAAAGTTGTAAAAAATTTATTAAACTCGTGAACCAATCTTGTATCTAGTTCATCGAATCGGTCGTACCGGTCGATCTGGGAAGACAGGTTTGGCCACGACATTCATTAACAAAGGAAATGAAGAGTCAGTACTGCTGGATTTGAAACATCTCCTTATCGAAGCGAAACAAAAGCTCCCCTACTTCCTGGCAACTCTGCAATCCGAAAACGAGAAGTATTTGGATCTTGGAGGTGGGTTATTTTATCTTAATGTATTTTGGTATTGGTATATGATGCTGAAATTATTTCTACAACATAATGCATACTGTTTTTTTCGTTTTAGACGAGAAAGGATGCAGTTATTGTGGAGGTTTGGGTCACAGAATTACAGATTGTCCAAAACTGGAAGCTCTCCAGAGCAAGCAAGCATCCAGCATCGGCAAGCGAGATTATTTGGCCAATAATACTGCAGATTATTAAACTAGTATTGATTGACTATGCACAATGAGTATATGATTTAGACAATTTAGAGCATGGAAATTGTTGTACTCTGTTATTTTATGTAATAAAGCTTTTAAATATGTTGTAGAACTCATTAAAATCTTAACACGAAGGTTTATTTACATCAAGTGATTTTCATATAAGAATTACATACATACAATTTTTAAACGATCTAGTTCGTGAATTCAATCCGAAAGTAGCGACTCTCCAGTCGGCATAGGCATTATAATAACATCGACCCTACACAAATTCCATTAAAACACAATTCGTGGATGTCAGCTTGTCAAACTAATACAGGAATTGACTTTTACTTTAAAGTTAAATGCTCATACCAGCCTGCAACCAAGTTCTCAAAAAATGGAATGATGCAGAAGTGTGTAAGTTGAAGACATAATTCGCAGTTATGTGTGAAGTGTAAAGTAATGAGCCAATTCAGATCAATGGTACAGTGGTACTCGTAACTTACAAAGTTGTAATTATTCGCTTCTGGGAATCCCAACAATGACAGTGTATAAATCTTTTCATCACTGCTTCCTGAAACACACTTGCGTTGCACCAAAATATTGACTTACGGAATAATTTTTATCTTACACAGGAATTGTATGAGAACTATTTGAGAACAACTTCACAGAAAGGATAGATCCGTACTGTGTACTTTTCTGATCGTAGGTTTACATGTCCTAACAAATATCACATAGGTACAAAATATAGTAATCGTGATCGTGAAACATTCAGTAATAAGTTAATACGTTCAGTTCCCTGATGACTCTTTCTGCACGTGCTCATTTGATTGATATCGAAACCTCATTCATGTAATTCAGTCACTTGCACACCTCGTAGGATAATTTTAATCTAATTAAAGCAGACGTAACTTAGCCCTCACACTCCCGACCAAGCTATCCTAAGTACGATGACAGAGTTTGGTTTCACTAAATATGCCGTGGTTCATCGTGGATGGTGATAGTACATGATTTGGGCATTTAAGAGTTATTATAATCATTGCTAACTAAGGACTATGTTATAACTCAGTATGTGTATCATCAGATTCTTTAGGTTTGGATGGGTTAACACTCTCACTGTCCTCCGAATCATTCTTTTTCGGCGAAGGCTGTTCTTCGCTCTTGATCTTGTTTTCTTCTGAGGATTCTTCTGAACCTGTGTCTTTAGGTGGTAGCGTCTCTTCTTGCTTTTCAGGTTCTGCTTCGACTTGCTCTTCCTTCGCAGTATCCTCCGTTTTATTCTCAGCTTCTGCAGCTTTTTTGGCATCCTCTTTAGCCTTATTCAGCTTATTAACGCGAGCTTTGTTCACCATATACTTCACCTGTATTCCAAAATTACATTTAGCGATGCCAATATAGCAAAATCTAACAAATCTAACCATGACTCAATCGACATACCTCTCTGTCAAGGGCATCAATTTTCTCGGCTATGGATCTGACGGTCAGAATTACAGGATCACTTAACGCGATTTTCTCCTGTTCCTTCAACTTCTTTTCTCTCCAAGTGACGGTCTCGGTTACAAGCTTCTCAAGAGTATTCAGTTCAGTTTCACTGAACAGCTGCTCATCCGCTGACAAAGTCTTCGAGGTCTCCAAGAAGCCCATACTAATATTGAGCATTTTCTCTAAAGCTTCAAGAGCGTCTGGTCTATCCTTATGCTCTCGTACACGGTCAGTTAAGTCCTTCGTCAACAGTTTCAAGCCTTTAAGCTTTTCCTCGTACAATGATTTGTCTGCGTCAGATCCATCTTCATAAAGCCAGTCGGAAATCTATGTTCAAAATCAATAATAATTCAGAGCACCGTGACAAACTGAATTCCATGTATGATTTTTTTGCAATTTAATGATGCGCCAAGTCACGCGGCAATGATAACAAACTTACCTCTGAACAAGCTTGAGTTATCTTCTCTTTTTCCTCAGCACCGACTGCATTGGCATATTCGTCAGTATAGATGTTATTTTGCATATCAATTACAAAAGTTTCCAATGCGTTTCGAGCCTTTTCTCTCAAGACCCTAAGTCGATCCTGCTCATTAAGGCTTTGTAACCTGAAACAAAATAACCGTTCTAGTGCATCGTTCGAGTGGTTTGAGGCGTCGGGAGACTTATATGCAAGCTTACTTTTCTAAAGAAAGTCGGAACTTATCCCCATCGAGCAAAGAAACATCCAATACATTAATCGAGGAGAGAAGGGGTTCTTTCACAAGAACAGGTTTTGTTTTCTTCTCTGCACTTTCAATAGGCGCTGACGAAGCTTCTGTTGCATTTGTGTTAGTCTCATTCTTATCTTCAGATTTTGTGCCTTCTTCAGTTTTATTAGCCTTAGTTGTGTCTTGCTCGCTTACATTGGGTGACTCCTCAGATCCTTGATTTCCTGCAGTATCAGATGGTTTCTTTTCCTGTTCTTGTCCTGCCTCTTCACCGTCACTCTCACTATCAGGCTTTTCCGTCAAAGGTTCTTCAGTCGTTCCTGAGTAAATAAACATACACAATTAATAAACTAAGGTCTTGGAAGCTTGAAGCTAGCCGATTAAATTGAACAAATACAGATTGCAGTAGAAACCTTACCCGAGAAAAGATTGCTAAATGCACTTCCCAGCTTTGACAGTGTGTCTTGAACAGTTCCCTCAGGAGTATCAGTTCCGTTCTTTTCGAAAACTGCTTCAACCAAAGTTAGAGACAAGATACCACTTTCATCCATGTTGAAATGAGCCTTAACACCCTTCGGTTCTCCTTCGTTTCCATGCTTGGCAAGTGCCTCTGCAACTCCTTTCAGTTCTACTTTGGTCACATTTAGGGATCCAAATGCTCGTTTCTCTTGTTCAGGCAGTCGAAGATCACCATAGCTGACGTAAAAGTTGAAGTCATCCACGTGTTTGTTGAAAGTCAAGATTTTTTTCTGTGGGTAAGGGTTCATGTACGAAAATAATGTGCGTCGGACAATTTTCAATGTTTTGGATCCATCTTCACTGTCAGCTTCTCTTTCAAAATCAACTTGAATAGGAAATATAACAGCATCTTTGGTTATGAACTTTTTCACTTTGAATCCTGTACTTAGGTCCGCTGCTTTGTATACAGCTCCCATTGCTGGGGCTTCATCTGTATTCAAACTCTTTCCTAATTCTCTCTTCACATACTGCGCTAACTTCTCTTGCACTTTAGGAACCCTGGTACCAGCACCAACTAGAATAACCTGCAACATATTCAGACGTTTAAAATTAAGTTAGCATTTACCATTCACCTAATACAAGCCAATACAATTCAGGATTAACTTGATCGCCGGGAGACTCTAACCTGATCAACAACGTCCATTGTAATTCCAGCAGCGTCCAATGCAGTCTCAACTGGTGCCTTCACACGTTCGAATAAGTCTTCATTGAGCTTTTCAAACTCATCTCGAGAGATTTGAAGTCGGAAGTCTTTCTCTTCTAAAAGTCCTTCGACCTATGACAAAGTCAAATAATTTATAGTAAGTCACTGAAACTACTAGCACATTAGTTACAGCAACCATCAAATCTACCTGAGCATAGTGATCAGCATTGGCACTGAGAACATTCTTGACCCTGCCAGCCTCTTTAAATAGCTTAGCCATAGATCTATGATTAGTGAAAATATCAGTGGAAGTTTTCTTCATGTTGTTAAATGCTTTCGCAAGGTGGTCGCGCAGACGAATTTGCATTTCGAGCCCTCCAAGTGTTCTGTCATATCTATTACGAACAATATAAATGTAAATTAAAAACATAAAAACCACAAATACTGAATGACAAAACAAAAACTTACCCAACACCCAAGGCGGACACTTGAGGATTAGTCTCAACCACTCCACGATCCTTGGTTTTAGAAACCTGGTAAGAGAGAACTGTGGCTACAGTACTGGACGCTCCCATATCGTATAAAACTATGTATTGTGCTGTCTCGTTGAAATCTTTCCTCCTGAAGATGCCGTAGTTCAATGCAGCTACAAATTACACAAGATACCACCTTTTCTTGATTTCTTCTTATCACAGATGATCAGAGACGAAACGACTGAAGCCGTAAACTCACCCGCAGTATTGGTGTTAATAAGCTGCAGTACTTTAATCCCCACAAGCTCCGCTGCATTGAGCACAGCTCTCCTTTCCGCTTGGTTGAAATAAGGAGGTACTGTTAGTACAGCCTCCTTCACAGGTTGTCGTGAAAATTCCTGTGCGAAGTCTCTTGCCTTACTCAGCAACATTCCCAGAAGTTCTTCAGGCGAGAAGAATGTATTCCTACGCAATTAAGATTCCAAAATGCAATTAAATTAAATTCAAAAAAATCTAAACTGAAGCCCAGCTTAAGCCAATTAATTTCAGTCACTTACTCGTCATATTTAAACAAAACTGTTCCACGAGCTTCATCAGCGACCAGATTATAGTATGGGAACCTCTTTTGGAAAAGCTGTACCACAGGATTATCGATCTTTTTCCCTAGTAAATCCAGGAAGTAAGAAAAGCACAATGAAGGGAACTTAACGCCGACATTCAAGGCATCTTCCCCAATAAGTCTCTCTCCGTCCCTGAACGAAATCGCCACAGGTGTTTTCCTCTTCGATTCTTTATTCAATACAACTTCCATCGGCACGCCAGGCTATAAAATGAAATCAAATTTCCAATCAAATCATATTCAACCCAATTAAGTCATCTTCAACACAGCACTTGAATCTCTCCACTTACAGACACAATTCCAATCTTCATCCACTCGGACCCGATGTCAACACTCATCACTGCAAGACCTCGAGCATTTCCCACAACGCAGCACAAGGCCAATAAGGCCCCTACTGCCACTGCCACCCTCATTTTCCGTTGTCCTGTAAGAATAAATCCGAAACGGCAAACACCGGTTAGAACTTCCATATTTCTACTCAACGAATTAATCCACAAGTCTTCATCAAACCCTTTCTCACAAGTACTTACAGAACTTCAAACAAGAAATGACAAACAGAAACTTCTCAACTAATCAATAAAGCCAAGGAACACCCCGATAAGAAGGGAAAATGTGGTCGATGAAAACAAGTGGACAATACTTTTCGTGAATAATTGATCAGGGACGACCTTCTTACACGAACACGAAGACCGAACAAGTACCGACTGTCGGAGAGTGAAAAACCGGATGAAGAATCTTCTGGATCCGTTGCAGTCGCTGCAATCTCCGCGAAGATTTTAATGATGTCCCAGTTGATAGGTTAATGAAGGAGAGGAGGAACAATGACGAGTCTTCGAATGAGTTGGCCTAATTATCGGATTAAAAGTGGATTGAAGCAGGTGGAGGTGGCTGCAGGCGAACGAATGTGAAGAACAAGACAGCTGGGGCTGAGTGAGGTTGTCTGTCAGACGGCTCTCGAAAGTCCACGCGTAAACGGCGTGTGGAGGCCCCATTGGCCCAACTCACCACTCTTTGTCTCCCCACGCCCACCACCTCCACCACCACCACCAACCTCAGCATCATCTTCTAAATCATCTCATTCATTCGAATCTTCTTCATTCGTCGAAAATCACTTTACATCCGCATACACACATCAGCTAATAGTCAACCATCACATGAAACCAATAATTAATCATTTCATCATAAATCAGCAAAACCGATTATCATCTTATTCAGCGATGATGAGATGCCAGGAAACTAGGAATTGTCCCGACCTCTGAACCCGAAGTCCGCGTCCTTCTTCAGCAGCCCCTTTTCAATTATGCAATAAATATTCAATCTGAATACTTTGAAATTCCACATGTTGTCCATCAATGTTACTGAGGGAACTTTTTTACATTTCCGAATTTCGTGATTCCCCGACATGCACAGCCAGGAGTATGTTGAAGCTCCATTTCATTTACAAATCTGATTTTTAACTTATTCTTTTTGTATCTCAATCACACAGCATAACCTATTTTCTAAATCTTCAAGTGTTTTTTGTATGTTTACAAGAAGATGCCGGAGCCGAAACGATATCGCATTCCTAAGGAACTCCCTGGTCTCCTTGAACTCTTTTCCAGAGATGCAAGTTCAACCAAATCTTATAAAATATTAAATGCCATCAATGCAATGAGGAACTAAGAGACTTTCTTTGATACTCTTCGTTAGGTCATGCGTCACCGTCCAGATAACATTGCACAGTACATAGCAGACCTGATCGACGAGAAACTAAGCCAAGAGCAAGGATCAGATGGATGGGCAGGTTCAAGTAGCAGTGCTTACGGCCTTGACAGTAAAGAAGGAGAAGAGTCTGCAATGGGAATAGGACCTCAACTATTTGATTCTCAAGGGAATCCCTTGACATATGGAGATGATGGAAAACTTTACGACAAAGACGGAAAACTGGTTGGTCTTGATGCGAATGGAAGGCCGATTGTTTTTGATGCACAAGGACGACCTCTCACTTTCACTCTCGACGGAAAGCTACTCACTGAAGACGGTGTTCTTTACGACGGGGGCGCTGGACAAGCTTATTCACCTGCTGTTTATACTGCAGCGCTGGGATCAAAACCACAGCTGTACGATGCACAAGGAAATCCTTTAAGCTACGGGGCAGATGGAAAACTGTATGACAAAGACGGAAAGCCTGTGCCTCTTGATGCAAATGGAAGGCCAATTGTTTTCGACGCACAAGGAAGACCTCTCACTTTCACTTCTGACGGGAAGTTGGTCACTGCTGACGGTGTTTATTACGATGAGGGCGCTGGACAAGTTACTTCAGCTGCTGTATCTGCTGCAACATTGGGATCAAACCCACAGCTGTACGATGCACATGGAAATCCTTTGAGCTACGGAGCAGATGGAAAACTGTATGACAAAGACGGAAAGCTCGTGCCTCTCGATGAAAATGGAAGGCCAATTGTTTTCGACGCACAAGGACGACCACTCACTTTCACTTCTGACGGGAAGCTTGTCACTGCCGATGGTGTTCCTTACGATGGGGGTGATGGACAACCTGATTCAACTGCAGCAGCTTTGGCATCACGTCCCCAACTTTACGACTCCAAAGGAAATCCTCTGACTTACGGAGCAGATGGAAAACTGTATGACAAAGACGGAAAACTGGTTGCTCTCGATGCGAATGGAAGGCCAATTGTTTTCGACGCACAAGGACGACCACTCACTTTCACTTCTGACGGGAAGCTTGTCACTGCCGATGGTGTTCCTTACGATGGGGGTGATGGACAACCTGATTCAACTGCAGCAGCTTTGGCATCACGTCCCCAACTTTACGACTCCAAA
>JAQGAD010000248.1:0-51778 GCA_034696625.1 Isotomurus palustris | reverse complement strand
GATACCAAAATTAACCTCAAGTAGAAACACCTTATCTCAAAACAGACGCTGTTACGTAGTTTCCACCCACCTTGCTGTGGACTGAAGAGGAACCCAATTCTTATCAGTGAGGGTGTGGACTTTTGCTTGAGCCAAGTATAATGGGATAATCTGTGATGTCATTATCTTCGTATTGCTTGTGTGAGTAATACATACAGTTTAGTTAAACTGTAAACTAATTGTAAGAAGTGCAGATGGAATGACAGAAAGTTACGAAGTTAATTGAAACAATAGTAAGCGGAATTCTCAGGAATTACTATAGGCGATTTGAGATGTAAAATCGAATGCATGGTAACTGGAAATCTTGGGCGGTTTAAAATAAAGCTCATATAATAAATGCGTACAGGACAGTTTTAATACAATGATTCACTTTATTATCTTAGTTAGATATACCGTCATATATGAGTATTTCTTTCTCCGATTTATAAGAAACAAGACAGATAACCAGATTTTTTTGCGTTGTTCTTAACATTTTGTCATTAGTATTATCTGAGGTTAAGTTGTTCTCGTGTTGTTTTTATCAAGCAACTGTTCAATGTTCGATGATGCGTCTGTTCACTTACAACTTACAGACAGTTTTGACAGTTAACTGACTCTCAGACAGACTCGTGTGTACCCAAAAAGTTGACATTGATGATAAGACAAATTATATGATATCATATTCTTCAAAGTTTGAAGCATTATAATTAAATATCAGAGAACTGTACAACATTTGCTTAAACTACACTTTAGCATACAGATATTACATAGCTAAGACTTACTTAACTCCGTCAAATCTGTATTCGATTTCTCTATTTCCACGCGTTATTCTTATTCACACATATAGCTCAGTCAAATAGTTTAATACAAAATATAAATGCGCAAAGATTCTTATCCCTCAACACTATTAGCTTTTCCTGACTCACAGTCATGAATCTTACGAGATAAAACTTTCAATTTTCATTTACTCTCAACTCATAGTGAACAGTGAACTTGTATATAGTAGAAACAACTATTCGCAGTTAGTAAAGTTAATATTATAGGTCACATTTCACAACACGCATTTACTTCATATTTCATACTGTATAGTGTAATTAAAATTGCCATTGTACAATCAGTACCAATAATATATACGTATTACACACGATTATTCAATTAGCTTGAGAAGAATCGTAAAATACAATGTTAGTACATTTCATTAATTAAACAGAGATCACAGTTTGAACAGAGTTCACAGTGTTACACATGAACTTTAATTATACCTTAGGATTACTTAACTCTTATGTAAATTGCACCGATTCATGAATCCTTTGGGAATTGGGACTCCAATGTTCTCCAAGGACTGCGAGGAGACTATTTCGCATGATAGGTAGGTTTAAGGATTTGCAGGTATGGGAAATTACTGTTCTAGAAGTCTGGAATGACACTTCGTACCGTCAGTATAAATTACAACATACCTGCAGCCTTCAAATGTTCTAAGCCTAATGAAACTTCCACGGCACAACGACAAATGTATAACACACATTTTGTGACTTTTTGAATCTGAATTGTTGAATTCGATTCTACTGTATGTGATTGAGCTTAACCTGAGGGTACACACAATACTTGGGTATATTATTACATCCTAAAAGTCACAATCACATCTCATGCATACACTTAATATCCACCTCTTAGAAATTAAGTATGGAGACGATCTATAGATAAGCTACAAGATTATGGATCATTAACCTGGACACACACACACGTTACATACACATTACAGAGTTAGAACTAACCTAATCTGAACAATTAAATCAAATGACACATTCATACTTTCGTATGAGATTTCATTGCACAAAGCTTCATCTGCATAATAGAACTTTCTCCGGAACTTTCCCCATATAGTACGGATGTTATACATTTCACCTGTATAGTCTCCCTTCAGGGTTTTATTCTAACTCACACCGGATAACTGGTGCATAGTAAATAATCCTCCAGGTAAGAATATAGCCCCGTCCCAACCCACACAATACACAATCCGACGACCGACCTACATTTGACCGAAGTTTCGTCCTCCCGTCATAATTATACGATTATCTCTGTGCCTTCAGGACTAATTATATGCAAGTACCGATTCACAGTGCTTATAAAATCTCCCATTTCATCCTCGC
Source organism: Isotomurus palustris (assembly GCA_034696625.1). Classification (NCBI taxonomy): domain Eukaryota; kingdom Metazoa; phylum Arthropoda; class Collembola; order Entomobryomorpha; family Isotomidae; genus Isotomurus; species Isotomurus palustris. Next base: position 49,610 of record JAQGAD010000248.1, on the reverse strand, counting down.
CTTCCATTAATTCTGTACAAAAATGACTTACCATCATACTACACATTTGGCAAGAGTATATAATAATAACTAGTAGTATATATTAACATTAACTGGAAACACTTAAATATATTTACATGTACAGTGTAGCTATATAGTCATTCACATGTATAGAAAAGTTTTAGTAGGAAACATTAATTCTCTTTGTGGCTAATATTCACATCTGACGTACGTACGTAAGATACTGACTTTCTCCATAAAGGGAGATATCGTATATATAATAAACTTTAATAAAGCTTAGTTGGGTTGGCTCATCCATAATATTTATCACTGGAGAGAGACATCCGAAGAATAGTAGATTTGAGTAAGAATTCGACATACAAAGTTGTGGCTTCCCTTGTGTGTGTGTGTCTCTGTGTAAATTCTGGTTGTGCTTTCTCCATTCAGACTGTATGAGCTACAACACAACGCCTGTTCTGTTAGACACAACTTTCCTGTGTGGAATTGACAAGCAGAGGTGTCCGTACGGAGACAATCTCTCGTTGATGAGGTTGCAGGGTCGTATGATGAAGGTGATGGTGTGCTGGAGGCTCTCCATTGTTAGTCCTCCTGCAGTGGTCGATTGTAGCGTAGATGACAGCGTTTGACGGAGGCGGAAGATCTCCCATCGGACTGTTCCGTCGACGCTTCCTGTCTACCGTTGATGTGGTCCATCCACCACCGTTACCCATAACCGCACCTCCCACACCAACACCTACGTTATTGGTGGCACTGATACCCAAGCCTGGAGGGACCCCGTTTGCCCCAACCACTCCTAGTTGTTGTTGATTGCCGGAGTTGTCCAGACACAGCTCAGCGTAGGTTATCTCTGAATTACTCTGGAAGAAAGAGACATACATACACATTAGGAGGTTTAGAGTGCATTTTCAAGAACTTCGGAGAAAGACGTTCCAGATGTGAAGAAGTCCTACTTTATTCTGCATTATAGATGAAATGAAATATGCATATTCATCTCTTCCTGACTAAACATGGATATTTACTCATATACAATAATACAGTACCGTTATGTTCACAAGATGTCCCCTATTCTACTATAGCTCTCGTCAGGTAAAATGATCCTACTCCCACATTGGGTACTCTTTTCACTGCCACTGAAGTGATTTGTTATTTAATATGCTCATCAACGAAGTTAAAAACCCTGGATTTCTGTCGTGATACGGAAATATTCTGAGATTCATTAGCTTTGTTTAAATCATTAGGGAAATGTCATTCTAGTTCATTTCCTTTCACTGACATGTACGTAATCTCTGTAAAATAAATGTTTGAAATGTGACTGAGACAATTTAAACATTCTGAAGGTTATCTTTCGAATATTACCTATTTCAATTCTTTCACAACGATAACTCGAAACATCGAAATTCAAAAGGATCGAACAATGACCATTTAAACTAAACGAACCCTGTAGAAAGTGATGATTATCTAGTGCTTCAGCTTCAATGCTAATTTCCTTCCACCCTGCACCTACATTTGACATTACATTATCTTCCGGCGTTGCGAATTCAAATATTTACATCACTGACTTCACATAAAGGCTTTTAGGATGTTAGGAACACATTCTTTCCCATCCATTCAATCCATTCAAATCAAGTAGAATATTCTTTTCTAGGAATCCAAACATTGTTAGCAACTCTAATAATGCTATCTCAACTTACCTTATTACTATAGTACGTGCAGTTTTGAAAATTCTCTGTAATACTTCCATTTCTCTTTGGCCCGTTAGTGTAAATCCCGTCATTGTAAAAGTAATCTGATTCTGTAACGACACGATAAGACATGAGAATAAGGATTCAATTTGATGTTATTGTTTAAAGTGTGCGTATTCAATTTTACCTTTTGAGCTCGGAATAATGTCTGGATTCTTCTCTTCAGAATCGTTCACATCCACTCGATACTCCGTCTTGGTGACTTTTAAAGCAGGGCTGTGTCGATTGTCCGTACGGAACTTCAGGGCGAGGACAACTCCAAGGGCTACGACGAGTAGACCGCACACAACTCCAACGCAAACTCCTAATACTGGCGTCAGTTCGAAATCCGTTTGGGATGCTACATATGAAAGATCTGTTTCTTTTCATTAATCCTATTCTTATCCTTTAGGTATTTAAACGCTAAACGATACGAGAGTCATATTGTAATGGGTTGTTACACAAGTGAAGGAGTACGCGAAGCTGTGCTTTCACTCAGTGATGTGAGACAGTATATAATATAATGGTGAACGAGGAAGCATCTTGCCAAAAAGAAGTTAATTAATGTTCCAGCAAAATAATCATCCTCTCTAATCAAACCACCATGCAGTACGAATGCACGGGGCTGTGTATCTCTCTTCATCTCTACCATCATTTCTTGCGTATTTAATGGTTGGAACGAACCCATAATCGACCGAGAAGACTTTCACTTGAGCAGAGAAAGTGACAGCAAAAAATAGAACGAAAACATTTGTTCTTGTACAGACTCGTCTATAGTTTCTATATAACCATTCACTGCGAGCACTGGAAGATGGACAACTTAGAAAAACTATTTTCCACAAGAATCCCAGGAAAAAGTAAAGTGGAGGAGTGTAAAAAGGGTGGATATGTCACATCTTAATGCGTCCTTCTGTCTCAGTCCCTTCTTTTACATCTTAGCATGTGTTCCTCATCCTACAAAGTCTGGAGCGAAAGATCTCCAGCAGATTCGCATTCCTCAGACAGTCTCTTCAGACTTATACAGACTTAAAATGCGAAGTGTTGGTGTCTGCCTGCGATTCCTCAGCATTATTACGTGGACCTCGAATTGCCTAACTTAGAACGTATAGATTACTGGGAAGTCTTTTAAAATGGCGAAGAACACGATGGCTTATTTATGGGACAGGAAAGAGACAAAAGAGTCTCACTCCTCCAAATGGAATTCATTTCCGTACTGTGAGAACTTGTCAGAGGAAATATCTTCATACACTTGTCGACTTCTCCATCTCATCCAGACTTCGATTTCCTTGAGCAACCTTGCACCACGCTACTTTGGCTGCTTTCACGAGTCTTAAGCTTTCGAAAACTAGTTGTAAGGTGGTCTCTAACTCTCTACTAACAATGCAGCGTCTAGTCCTTCAGCCATTCCTCTTACTCCTTAAGTACACACCTACATCCAGTTGATTTCCTTTCGTTGATCGTGCAAGCATCAAGGCAGTCTGCTTTCTAGGACGTACGTTTGTAAAAGTTCAAGTATAGATTTTTTCCAAGTTGAATAAAAAATAGGTCATTCCAATGAAAGGACCTTTCAATTCTGAGAAATATTTAATGAGATATAAATTATTTCCTCAAAAAAGGCTGGTGGAAAGAAATAGGCTGTTAATTATAAAAGAGCCAACACTACACTCTTTCCTACAGACTTTTCAGAGTGTTCAGGCCTTCATTCAGTTCACTCTCGCATAAATTCCTGAGTTTCCACTTCCCACCGACAACCGAGGAAAATAACATCTCACTCATACCGAGTTTTCTTTCAAACATTTCATACCTCATTTACACTGACAAAATATCAATGAGTGAATCCATTTGGTTGGTCCACGTAAAGCTTAATAAATTTAACTACCGCCTAGTCATGCGATTTTATCGAACATGTTCCATGGTTCAGTTTAATTGCAAACCTTATCTTTATATATACCCGCGAGCACTGCTAGTGACAACTCAAGTGAACCCAAGAAGTAAAACGACTGCATGACTGTGATTCATACAATTTTCATTCATGTTTCTAGCACAGTTAGGTATTTTAGTATTTTAAATGGAAATAATAGCTTACTTTCTGTGCTGCGTGCTAAGCTAACCTAGGTTTATATTTTTAACTACTTCACTTCTTCATAATGAAGTTTACTTAATTACTCGATTTCCTTCTATTTACCTCTATTCATTCTTAGTACCATTACAAAACTGGAATTGCTAGATTGCTGGATATTTAATATTTCTCTCTATAAATCAATTGACAATCGGAGAAAGCACAGTACTCGTCACAAGTCACAACCTTCACGAATGTTTCTCCTTGAAAACCAACTCACCAGTGATCCTCTCAGCTTCTTTGATTGTCTGAGTCTCCAGGATGATTCTTTCGGAAGGGCCTTTCCGGTTAGATGCATAGACGAATATCCTGACAGTCTGACCAGCCCTCAGTCCATTGACAACAAAGTAAGGAATGGGTGAGGTGACATTTGAGAGTAGACGAGAGTTTCCGGCATCCACTATGTCTGCGTGGAATATTTGAGGCATTCCATTGTCGAATCCTTCCACACATTCCACCTCCAAAGATACAGACGTTATGTTCTGCACAGAACAGTTAAACGGAGGCTCTGGCTTTCCTGCAAACGAAGAGAAGAAGGCTTAATTTACATGGCTGTTCCCCACAATAAATCATGTTCAGTCTTCCTTGGTTGCAATCCCATAAGGAAAAAGTCTTTCGTCTTCATAGGTATCATCTTATTAAGCCATTACACTGTGAAATGACAGACAGCTTCTGGCCAACTTTCACCTTGTAGTGAAATACAAACCACAGGAGAAAATAATTAATTTAAGTTTGTCTCAACCTTCCTTGACAGCCTACAGGCTTTGGCAACAAGACGACTTATTTTGCCTGCACAGAAATATTCCCTCGCATACCTCCTCGACCTTACAGTCTACATTTCCGTATCACCGAAATTATAAAACACAAATATTACATTTTTTAATAATCTCCTGTGGGTCTCTTTCCACGTGTCAGCCTAAGACACATCGGCTGCTCACCAAAGCTTTTCAGACTTTGAGCACACACGCGTGCGAATATGGAAAAGTAATAACTTCGCCCTTCTTTCAAACTCAAAAGTAATTTTTGCCAAACTTTCTCTTCTGCTTTTAAGTGGATGGAAACCAGGACACACACACACACATATGTATCATGTACGGTCTCAGTTCTTTCTTATTAAAGAAAAGTTAAACAAACTCAAGGCGAGTATTAAGTTGTAAACTGTACATAAGTCGTACTTCGGATGAATAAAGCATCCTTCAAAAGTAGGAAAACCGTATGATGCTGCTTATGTCTAGTCTGGTGTACACAACAGTTTGTGATGCACCGGTACACTTTTTATATTGTAAATACAGTAACTGTTGTGTAAGTTAAGAACTTTACGTCATACAAAGTTCTAAAGAATTCATATATGCTCCAATGCAGTGATGTGTATTTTTTTTTTTGCTTTTACTTTCAAGTTGAGAACCTTCATAATTAGACCGAGTGTGTTTCAGCAATTCAAAATAATTAATTTAAACTTAGAGTGTTCTGGTAACTAGAGGGAAATTCATATTCCATCCAGTAATACGTTGCTGGTTAATTTATTCCCTGACTTTCTCCACATCAAAGAGAATGATGTAACTATGAATCACTTGCCACCACAGTAGGCACTACCGAAGATTAAACCGAATACGTGATTTAAATTCCATGAGCTCACCTGCAGGAATGATGTGGAACACACAAGGTTCTATTTGCTGTCCGATATCGTTGGAAGCGAGGCAGATGACGGACCCATAGTCAAGTTCTGTGTGTGGAGTATACTTGAGTACACTGGAGGATCCCAAACGCGGACTGGAACTCGTGGAGAAACGTGCCTAACGGTTAAACAAGACACACATTACACAGACATGTTCAATTTAGATGTAATTAAAACATGAGTAGAGAAAGGGGCCCATGATGGTGACCTACTTTCACCTCGCAGTGTTTGGGTATGTAGCTCACTCGTTTTTAAAATCCTGCCACAGATTTAAACTGTTCTGATGCAAAAGACACCCACCACATTTGATGAAAGCAAGAGCATCTCTCCCTCTGCGGGAAAGAAGTCACGAGAGAGGATAAAAAAGAAGGCCAGAGTCATCAGTAGTTAGTCAGTTTGTGTAAATGAAATGAAAGGGAGATGGAATGAGTTCCACCTTGGGAATAACTTTTCACTGCCTCCAAAGTTCCATTATTACTCCCAACCTTAGAGTTTTGGTCTACATTTACTTTCACTACTGAGACATCTACTTTCCCCATTGGACTACCTTTAGTTTCTATGCACAAAGTAACGGTAAACATCTTTCGGTTCTATTGTTGTTGTTCCTGTAAGGAAAAGTGTGCAAGGGACCACATGGGAGCTAACAACAGTAGCAGCAGCAGACCATCTCAACAAACAACAAGCCCGGTGTAATTTTCCACCAAAGACATATTGAAACCAGATGCATGCGAAACAAGTTACGTGTTTAATAAATACCCAACAATCCAACAAGAAAGTCCTGTCTTCGTAATCAATGCTATAAAAAAAATCTCCAAGGAAGGAAAGCAGGAAACTTTTCTCTATCCAAATTCCATCCAAGCAAGAAAAGAAGTCTTGCTTGACGGTTCAAGCTCGCAGTATAGCGTTAGCATACACGTATATCAAGGGCAAAAGTAGTTTTCTAAAAAGAGTGATATAAATGGAAATCAAATTGGTACTTTTATTTCTTCTCGTATTGTAAGTGTATTCTTCTCCGTGTTTCCATTTCTTCAACGGGAAACAAAAGTAGGTAAGAAGTAAGAAGAACTACAAGTCAAATAAAAGGAGAGATTGACTTGGGCCAGTTCTTGTGTGTACTTACATCCCGGTTGGTTACATGGCAAGGCAAGGAATCTCAGACATTTGAGATGAAAATTGGATACAACAGGCCCACACACACACACACACACATGAAGACATAACCCACCTACTCATAGTGGAGGAAGTCCATACTACGTGTTTGTATGTGTGGGTGAAAGGGTTAAATACATACCGAATCCGAGACAGAGATACGATTGGAGAGAAAGTTTTTTCGTATTGACTTTGTAGGTGGTGGATATGCAAGTGCGGTGAAAGTAGGGCCATTTAGCTACGCTATTTGTTTAAATGACTAACCTGTGGGACATCGATACTGTCGGCAGAGTTGTTGAAAGCCCACTTGAAGTTCTCTGCCTTGGGATTCGAGTCGACTTGGCATTCAATCTCCACTTGCTCACCTTTGGCCACGCCGTATGCCCGTTTCTGATCCATCCGACACACAGGTTTGTCTGCAAAACGAGAAAACTAAAGTTAACAGAATCATCATTAAAAATAACTACACTCTTTCCAAGTTGCTTTCCCCAGACAAAAGACATCTTTTCACCCGGCCTCTCTCTCTTTCCCTCTCTTGCGTAGCAATTCAAGTCCCTTGTGATAACCCTTTTAGTTTAATTATGCAAAGCCATCCATCCCCAAATGCTTAAATAGACACAACTTTTTTCGTCTTTCCATTCACCTCATTTGAATACACGAGGCTCAAACAACTTTGCCTTTCCATCAATTTCCTCCACTCAATCTTTCACAGGCTCTTCATTCATTCACCAGTGAAAGTTTTCTCCTGAAATTCCTCTCTTCTATTTTCAGCTAAAAATTCTAGGAAAAGCACTTACACATTACGCGTAGTTCCACGGGGTTAGATTTCCCTTCGCCCTCGATGTTGGTAGCTGTACAGACATATTGACCACCAGAGGCTCGTTTTACTTTCTGAAGAACAAGACTCTGGTTAGACATTATGATCCCTGCTGAGGCATTGTGCTGCACAACCACGCCCTGTGTAATCAACGCAAAATACAAACATTTTGTTAGCTTTAATTACTTTTACTCCTCTTCCAATTGAAATGGGAAATGGAAAACAAAAACATCAAACAACTCTTGTGTGTAGTCGCTTTGTGCTGTTCCACCTCCATCACTGTGGATTGTGGAACATCACAAGGTGCTCCCTACTTTGCAAAACTCAACAATAGGCAGAATATAATGCAGATACAAGCGTACGTGCAACATTTCGTTAGCAATAGTATGCATGCACTACAGAGAGAAGCAGTCATAATAGCACATTACACAGTAAATTCGCAGACAAAATACTCTCTGCTAATCCATCATTACCAAATCTAATTAAGGCCTCGTATGCATGCATAGAAGTAACACAAGCAACGAATAATTTAATTTAGGATGTAGTCTGAACTTTGTCTCTTTGTTGGATCGGTCGTCGTTCTTGCTACCCACGTAAGACACATACGTGGAAGCGAACAGCCGAGGCATAAATTGATGTTTGACCTTTCACCCAAATATCATTATGAGTTGGATCAACATTATCAAAGAGAAAGCAATAAAGAGTTCACTCAAACGGTCTTACAGCTTCACTAACTAAGTGAGGCTTTCTCTCATCACAGTAAGTTCTGTTCTGCTCCACTCCCACATGGATTTCTTTATGGACTTTCTCCTCACAAGGGCTTTCTCTCTATATTCTGTAGTATAATCATCCAATATGGGAATTAATCATGTTAACTTATTTTCCATATTGCACAAGATCAGAGGGAAAGTTTATGAATCATAGAATCGTGTGCCACAAACCTCTATACTCGTATCGACCTGAATGGAAGACTTGTAACATTATTTGCTAATTGAAACTGTACACTAAGCATATTTAAATTGAAATATCACTTTCTCGGTAAGGTGCGTGAGGAATCAATGTGAACTCAACTCACAACGTAGGTCCTACAATCAACATTACAATTCCACAATGGCATAATTGCCATTGTATAAATTCACCAGTGAATATTGCATACACACTCTCATCTCACATTTGTGAGGAGTTGACTGTAGCCTCTTTCTGACCGTAAAAGCTTTTAAACGCTATGCATTTTGCATTAAGTTGTTGAAGGAAGTCCATTTCAGTCAAGTCTAACTTAACTATCCCGCAGAATATTGAAGCATTCTCAACGCAACGGAGTGAATCCCAATAGAGAAAGCATAATTCAAGGCAAAACGTTTCAGGAGAAATCGATTTCGTCACATATGTACAATTCTTTAGGTTAGAAGGTTAGAAGGTTAGAACATGTCTTTAAGAGATAATTATGCTATAAACTTCGAATCGGTGTGTAATTGTAAGATCGCGGAACGGTACTCTATTAAAATAACACCAATACCTCCGATGCATAATAGTGTTTTGCTCATCATTCATTTTTTCACAGCTAACTTAATTAACAACTGAGTCAGGAATTGCTACTAGGCAGGTAGAGAGGCCACACGCGCTGTGGTTACTCTTTTATCCTAAAATCTATTGACTTAATACTAACAGGTGACAGGCTTTTTGTTTCGTGTAGGAGTATATAATTCTTCTCCTTGTACGAGCCTTGCTGTCATACTGAAGTAAAAGACTATTTCGATGTTTCGACACAGACATTTCGCAAGACCATCTTGAAATATGTTAGCAACTCCGATGCTTATTCTAACAAAAAAATCCCGACTCAGCGTCAGCACTCATAATGGAAACTAATGAACTTCAATGAGAAACAAAACTAAGAAATTAAGAAATTCAATATTTGACCAATATGCAACCGTTTTATACTTTTTACGATGAAAATTAGAAGTCTACAACCTCGCAGATTACGTATTTCTTGTCTTGTAATTGAAACTCACGAATGGGCAAAATTCATTGAAGTACTTGAACTGCCTGCACAGTCTGTGTTTTACTCAACAAGAGATTTTATTTAGTCAATTTCCAAAAAATGCAGGGAGATTAAACCGATCACACGATTTACTTTTGCTTCATTGAATCAACAGCATTGCAAAAATAGAAACTTTCTATCCTCTCATTTAGACACAAATGAACTAAAAATACCCTCCAGCAGGTTTACATAAAATCTCATTAGGTTGCGAAACAGTGGCACACTTAGGTACATTAAAAAGGCAACCACTACATAAGTTTCCATCGAATGTATTATTTATCTATATGTATGTATGTATGTATGTGAATAATTGTAAACCACAAAAGTAGCCAGTCAAAAGTCCCTGTCGCTGTCGGCGTGCAGTTGAGTGGTGAAAGTTGAAAGTGATGCGGTGAATTGTGAAAGAGAGTAAAATGTTAGGGTTAAGTGCTCATGGCATGTTTGCATGAGAGAGCACTGCTTTTTGCAACAAAAAATCATGGTCATTTCCGATTGGCACGCAAAACCCGACAAGTTCTGTAGAATAACTCTTTCTCCGTTACTTCATCTATCCGTTAACGATGCAAGAAGAAATAATAAACGCATCTGACCGTTTCTCCCCCCGGGATTTCCATTCTCTCCGCTTTTTCAACTTCACTGAAGTTCAATGAATTAAACTGTGGAAGCAGGAACTCATTGTGTTTAGTTCGTTAGTGCATTAAATGCTGGAAACTATTTCTGAGCCTTAACTACAATTTCCCGTGCATCTCGGTCTACTTCCCATCATGTAAGAACTTGTGGAGGCGTACCTTTAGTACCTTATTAAGTGCTCCACACTCCTCGCCTTTTTGCAATTATTTTATTTAGGTAGCAATGGTACAAGGGAGAATTCCATATACTGTATATAAACAGGACCTCTAAGGTTATGCAAATAACAGGGTATGTGTTCCTCGGAAGGCCATAATAATCTCAAGAGAAACTACTTCACAGAATTCATAAATGGCAGTGACAAATTCTCACAACTCAATACGCTAAAAAAGTAGAAATAAAAGCCCAGCAAGGAAGCACAGAACTCACACACACACACACACACGCTATTTGTAGTTTCAATTTTTACGACCCCTCTTTCACGACTATGGCTTATGAAGAATAAAACTCGACATGCATTCAAAACTGAAGTTACATGCACACAGGGACACATTCGTAAGCCTCTGGGGTTAATGAGTCTTCTACTTTCTTTACAGTTACAACCCAAAGTACAAAATTACATGGGTCTCAACTCAAATCGGATTTCCAATGGGTTTATTAGCCAATTTTTACGTTCCTGAGAAGGAGACTTACTAACAGTGCAGAGAGGTTTTTTATACTTATTTTTCTATCCCTCAGGTTGACCTGCTGCTGAGCATCCACACGATAATGGTACAAGATATTTCTACCATAAAAGTTTAGCCATATTGCACCAGAAATTATTTCTACGAGACTACAAACTGTACAAACTACACGAACACAAGTGTACAAGCGACAACCGTCTCTGTGATGCAATCTGGAGCTAAATACTTCACCACCACCACCACCACCCAATTTCTAAGATGTCCTTTTTATACACGAGAGTTGCAAGGTTTTTCCTTCCTCCATTTAATCTAATCTCTCTGGCCCATCTAACTTGATATCCAATGCATGACCTGGATATTAATTATTAGAGTTAAACAGTGACCTCGAAATCCCTTTTGATACCTGAAGTTGCATCACTCCCGTAGGCATCTTTTCTCCTTGAGTATTCACGACAGGAAAGAGTGCTTTCAATAATTCCACGTGCAACGTGTGAGCTGAGCTCTTAGTCTTGCACATCATTACTTACACCCGCCTCAATCAATAAAGTACATATATCTCTCTTGATGCTCTCCTCCGTAGTGAATAGCAGTTTCAAGATCATGTCCTCAGGTTCAAGCCATGCAAGCGATGAAAAGATTTAAAACACACACACAAACACTTTGCAGTAATGCATTTCCATCGCCTAGAACTCTCCTCAATCTTGATCTTCTTTTGACACTTCTAACTCCACACCATCCCCGTCATCATCATTCTGAGAGTAAAAAGCTTAAGCTCAGGCTTAAAGAATCGGAACACTAGCTCGCCTCATAATCATTGGCTGCGGTGGTGGTGGTCGTTGTGAGGTCTACGGCAGAACTTGTAAAATGAAATCGAAAGAGATTACACTTTCTCTAAAGCTACGGTATAAGCTTCTCAGAAGGCATGCGGTTTATTAATACAGCCTTTTGTGTACTTACAACACAGCAGCATTTCTAAGGACTAGCTTTTGCACTGTACTAGTTCGATTTGAACTTGTATACACTCTATATTATACTTCGTGAACTCTTTCTAATTTAATGTTTTTCCTCTAGAGAGTGAAAGTTGGAAAAAAGGGAGTGACGAATTGTGATTTGCTTTCATTTCCGTATTTTACCCAGACTTTGCATTTCACTGAAAGTCCACTCAACGTGGGGACGGAGGGATAGATTTCTTAAGACTAGGCGTGAAGGAGCCTACAAATGTATATTGAAATGAATAGTAAAATAATTTCTTAGAAAGTTACATTTCATGTTCGTTTGAACATGAGTGAGGAAAGAAGTCAACTATTAAGAAATGAGACGTGAGGAATAAGTTGATAATATCAGATTCGGTAATGTCGATGCACATCTTGATGAATTAACTCCTTGCAACAGGAAATGCAGAACTGGCGCAGTGAGTGATCTCGCATAATTAGCTACGAGGAATTGAGAAAAAGATCCCAAGACAAATACTGCAGTTGCTTGGTGGGTTACATCTACTTTATAAGTGTTTGTAGAGGGCCTTGGCTGCACGCAATTACTGAGAGTAAAATGTATTCCTTTAATGGGATTTTGAAGTTTTTGCCCACAACTTAAGATGACTCAAGGATGTGTGGATGTGTCTCCAGATCTAGTGTTGCATCTCCAGTAGTGTGCATTGCGGTTTGTTGAGTACGTTGAGTATAAAACAAGTTCAAGACATGGAAGTCATTTAAAGGTCTTATTTTATGCTTCATGCTCCACAAAACGCACAAATAACCATGGATGAAGAACACATGTGGCTCCTTGTCATCACCATTTATAGTCCTGCATGTAGACTACAGAACGAGAGTCAACTTTCATCAAAGCTATAATGCAAAAGCAGTTCATAAAGTCGAGCACTCAGCCGGAAGGAACAGGTTATTTGATACAATGTCATCTCGAAGGAGCCACGCCACACACTACTTCAGTAAATGGAACTTTTCACTAAGAAAGAAATGCTCAATGTCCCACTTTCTAACATTCATAACGACTTCACTGTCTCCCTTGCCTTGCTGGAGTAATAACGACAAAATAAATTATTTCTGGCGTCTTCAGAAATAATTGTCCTTTGGTTTCTCACATTGATGTGCTATAACTATGCACGGACAGCTTGCAAAGCATGTGGCTAGTTACTCTTTTAGTATATTCAAGCAGCTTATTGTAGTAAGAATGCCAAGCTTAAGATTATATAAAAGGGTGTAAAGCAAGTGGGGAAATGAAGACATTTCACTAATTCACTTACATTGTGGAGCCAGACAACCTTGTACACCCAAGGGTTGGCGTGAATCATACACTCAAAGTAGACGTCTCCACCCTCTCTGATGTTCTCTGGATCGAGATTAGACCCCAGCTTGAGCGACAGAATTGGTACAACTGTTAAAGGTATAAAAGACAAGTTAGTTGGACACTCCCGATTACTTTTTACACTCCCAGCCTTAAAACATGATTCATTTTATCTTCAATACACACACAACTGAATACACAAAGAAGCCACTACGCTTTCACCTTTTAAATACTGTTTAGCTCAATGTGTCAATGTGTGTCCTTCGAACGATATTGAGCTGGTAAAACGGTTCATGAGTTCTTGTTTTTTATTAATTGGAAGGTGGTTGAGTTTCAATACCTTCAATTGGACTTTACCATTGTGTCTCGGGTCTGTTTCGTTGAATAACAGCCGATTCTAAAACGTGTTTCCACACGATTGCTTAACAAAGCATTATTTTCGCCTTTTCTGGATGAGTGATGATATTTATTTTTAATTTAATGTTAACGAGTCAACGAGTGTCGATGGTAAAGAGCCGGTGTATATTCGATATCATCCAAGTAACATTCCCAAGAGTTTTCTCGTTATCACAATTATTTTAATAGTGCGATTGGCCTTCAGAGAATAATTCTTTACAGTTCCTGCATGCGACATGATTCTTTCTTGGGATGGCAAATAATTGAAGAAGCGTGTACACCCAATGTACAGTGATGTTGGCTGTTTTTAAACTATATGAAAGTATTTTGCTGCCAATTTAAATTGTAACTGTAAAAGACACCAACCAAGTCTCTCATTTGAAGATTTAATTGCCCCTTAAAGGTCATCATCATCAGTGACTATCATGGAACTGGAAATTGAAGCGACCTTTTTTCGAAGCTGAAATAACAATAATAATTGTTCTAACTCGATGTGCCCATCCATGCATGTAGTTTTAGTTTATAAAGTGAGCATGAAAATCAATACTGCGAAATAACTAAAGTCCCTCCGACTGAAATGACTAGTTGAGTGATTTATGACTGGAGAAAAAATTGGCTGAGGACTCATATATCGCACTCAGCAATACTCAGCATGTAGAGTGAATGTGTAGAGGTGTGCCGGAGAAAGTCACGGCTTCTCTTGTGTCCTGAATTGAGCGAAAGAATGGAAAACCTTTGGGGAAAGTACAAAAAAGAAAGGAACATCATCATGAAGTTGCATTATGATGGAGTGTGTCAGCTCGAATTTCGATCACTTGAGAACCAAGTGGCCATCATTGTTCTCTGAAAAAATGTTCTCATAGTAGAAAGCAAATTCTTTTATGGATTACGTTACATCTAAAACCACCACCACCACTTCCAGTAGTAGTAGTAGTAGTAGTAGTAGTAGAAACTATATATACCTTCACTCTCTTCTGTAACACTTCTGCTTCAACAATTTCTTCAAAATCATGTTACCCAAAATTCCCAAGTTAACCATCACTTCATTCGGAATTTTGGTAGAATGTAGAATATACGAAGAAGGTGTCTTTCCTCCTTGACCATCACATCATCATTTTATGTACTCTTCTAGCCTTTCTTCCCAGCAATAATAAGTTGTGTGTGTGTGTGTGTGTGTTGCTCACTTCTTTCATTTCCTACACCCACACACATTCATATATACAGAATAATACACAATCTCTCACACTCTCAATACACTTGGTCTTGTTCTTGTTGAACATTTCTCTCTCTGTATTTTCTTCTTCCTCCCACTTTTCTTTGCTCGCAACAACTACTTCAGTTCACACGTACAATTCTCATTCTTCTCAATTCCCCGTAGGGCTTGGTGTACTTGTCTTCCCGAGAAAAACTGGAGAAAGTGAAGAACAAGAAGTGCGAGATACTCCAATTCTACCGCATTTCTTTGGCTACGTACCTGCACTCCCTGTTAAATGTCAATGCCTACCGTATAATGTACTGTAGCTGAGTTCCTGCCAACAAATGCGAGTCCTTGGCACTTTCTAGATCTCAAGGTGAGGAATCCCCACAATATAAACCCCTGGTTCATCACATTACACACTTTTCTATTCGAGAGGTTGGGGAGACCTTTGTGGTCCTGTGTGCGATTTATCCTAATGATAACACAGGAACAAGACTTTCTCCACGTTGTTACTTCACTTGTGTGTGTGTGTTTGCTTTCTTGCTCTTCGTGTTATTAAGGCCCAATCTGGAAAATGTATTCACTTCACACTTTCACACTATGGGATTATTTTTCTCTTTCCTTTCTTTCAAAACTGTCTCACGGTTGAAATCTCGTCAAGTTAAGTTGTCTCAAAGTAAAGAAGTAATAAACTATTTTCTAATGTGTGTTGGACAATCACCTAAGTTTATAAGCACACAGACTATGTGTCTCTTATTATTTAGAGACCATTTATAGAATTCTAGTTATTCTAGTGTTTAGTTTGCTCCCACTCATTTTAAATTCTGCACTATGCACCTACCAACTGTGTTTTGTTTGCAAAATTATATATTTGAACCCCCCAGTCCCACATTAGCATTCCTTAGCCTTTGTGAATTACAAAAATTCCGAGACTACTCTGCAACATAAATAATTGTTCAACAGGAATTCTCAGAGGATAGTCTGTGACGTACAGCCGTTAGATATGGTGGTGCAATTAAATGAAGTCCCGGGTTAATGTGTATTTTTGATCCATTAAAATTAGATTTTGTTCCCTGCATTTCTTAAACAAACCTGGATCTAAAAGATTTGCACTGAGCTATTTCACCTACAGTACTTATTACCTAAGGAGAAGGATAAGAAGGAGGTAGCCGGGTGACGAGAGGAGATGATACTTCGAGGCTAAAAGTGAGTCTATTTAAAGATCCCTTCAAGTGAGGTTGTAGAGGATGAGAAACGATCTACTGATCAACACTTGGTACTTATTCTTCGTTAAAGTCTTGCAACCTCTAAATTACCTAGAACGCAACTTTCTCCTAATTTATTTCACCCTCTGGTGCATAAGTCAACTCATTAGAGATTGCAATTTATGCACCACAGCGTAACCGATTATTTGTAACAGTGTAAACGTAACCTGCAAATGTTTCGAGTGTCTAGTCTTTAATTTTTCACGTAATTTAATATAATTTCACGTGTATTTCAGTATTTATTTTCCTTCCTACTGCTTCTCGCTATCATCGGATAAAAGTCCTTTGTGATACGTGTTGTTATCTAGCGTTGGCAGAAGTTCTTTCAATTCCCGAATGTTCATTGTAAGACCCAAAAAACCGTGAAATTCCTACCTAACCAACCTTGCCTTCGTCGTAGATTTCTCCCCTTGTGGAAGTAAAAGCCAGGCCAGAATAAGAAGAATAAAATAACCCTCTAGTAAAATTCCACGTCTTTGTTTGACGTTACCTTTATTCTTTCCAGCTTTTGTCTTAGCATTCCGTGACAAAGGGAAGAACATTTTATCACTCATGCATACTTTTCTCGAGTTGTCTAATTAAGTCTGTCTGGATAAGATTAAAGAGTGGAAGAAAGGAGGAACGGGAGGCAAGTCTCAGTTGGAAATGCCTAATGTAAAACCAACTCGCTCCAAGAATAGTAATAAGGAGGCGATCAAAGTAGCCTTGAATTGTCTCACCTCAACTTTTTCCAGCCAGTTTCTTCGTAGAGAGAGGTCCAAGTTTAAAACAAATGTGTGTAAAAAGCCTGAGGATAACACACAGTCGTTGTAATGCTCAACATCAAAAAGGAATTCCTTCTTTCTCTGTCTCTCTTATCAATAAGAAGAAGAAGAAAAAATACCACACACACAATTTGAAGATGGATTATTGCCCACTCTCGTAGAAAAGGTGAGAATTTTGCCTTTCACGGAAGATGGATGACATGTGTGTGTGTGTGAATTTTTCCGATCCTTTATCACATAAAATATACTGTGAATAGTGAGAGTAGTACTCTACAGACACTTCTATACGAGTTGAGATGGATGCAGCGAAGCTGGCACTAATGCATGTGGAAGAACAGACACGGGAAAAAGGCTTAGACTGGTCTTTACATGAGTAGGAGAAAGTTGTTGTACGACTTAAGTAGGCAGTTGCAGACACTTTGAGAGGAATGCAGTCATCCTCAAAAAGAGAAAAATGGTGAAGGTGACGGTGTAAAAATGATGGATAGTTCGAATCATTTTGGCTTTCTTCAGGGCGATACGATACACACACACACACAGACACACACGCAGCATGCCTTCAAGTCTAATACGGATTGAAGGATTGACTTGCCTTCTCCCATAGTTTTTTATTTCTTTCCCCTCCTCACGTACATCAAATAAAATAAGTAGGTATTTCACACACACTACGGTTGACGGTATACAGTGTAGCAATTGGATAAAAAGTGTCTTATCATCAGACTCACTTTGATCCATATTTTTCAAGACACATAAATCCTCTTTAAAAATTTCAGGAAATGTGTGGGATGTGTGGGAGTAAAAAGTGGCAACTGGGGTGAGTGGATTTGGTTCAGCTATGAATATTTAAGTACATCACGGAGATGAAAATCCAAGGTATGGTATGGTTGCTTCCCAGTTCACTCAAGTGCTAATCTGTTAGAAATATGGCATGACATTGAAGAAGCAGGCCAAATGAAACTACTCTATCTCTTTCTTTGATGACCATTTACTCTACTTTCCTACATATCACCCCTGCAGACGTGTCTCTCAATGAGATCCCAACTTGTCTCTCAAAAAGACTTTTATTTCTTCTCAAGATTTCTCTCTCTCACTTGAGGAAACGAGTTTGTGTCCATCCAACTTGGAGATGACGACATATCATTTCTTATAAATGTAGTTTTACGAGTTGTACGACTGGAGATGAGTGTCTAGTCGTTCGTAGTAGACTGCAGGAGCTTCTTTTTCTCTGTATATATGGAAGTTGTGTGTGTAAAGAAAAAATGAAAGAAAATCGATCAAACGGGTACTGACAGAATACGGCCAATTTCCACGAGTCCTCCATAGCACTTCCACCCAGTCGTGAGTTTTCTCCACGGCATACCAAAGATTTCCCGTGGTCATTCACGTCAGGCGTCATTTTCAACACGGACGTTGAGACATTTCCTGTAGGCGACACCTGCGTAGTTTAAATAAAATCATGTTTATTATGTGTTCTGACTAGTAAAAAAATTACACACGCTCTCCACTACAGTGACAAGTCAGCAGTGCTACATCAGCGGAAAGGGAGGTTCCTACATTTTACTATCATCCACTTTAGTCACATACGACTTCATTGGCCTCACGGACATTTGGCAGACTAGATTTCTTTGGGTTAAAAGAACACTGAAGGAGATTATAGGAACACGTAGGTCACCTTGTGTCTACATTCCGTAGAGTGTGAATGTGAATACAATTCATTTGACGAAGCGAAGGGAGATACCTAACGGTGATGGAAATATGCTTCATGCCCTGGGAAATACTGGGACGACGCAGCGATTAATAATTAGTCACGATTTACATTTACTCTCGTCCATAATACAATTAGTGCGGATTTTGCTTCACATGCAAAGTCACCAGTGTCACACTTCATGCTACGAGTTTCCTGGCCACTTTCACCAACACTAATTTCAGTAAAATGACGAGTGAGTGAGTACCTTTCTCCCAAAATCCTCTTGTTCGTCAGGCAAGCGAATTCATCATCGTTACCGAATGAAAGTTACAAATAATATTTTGGTATATATTGCTGTGTGTGCAGATTCCTAGGAAGTCCCTATAGACTCTAGACTCTAGATATTTCAACCTACCTACCTATATTTATAATGCAATGTTCATGCACACACACTTCTGGGCTTTTGGTCTGTATGTGACAAAAATGATAGATTGTTCCATACCCTCCAGTGCTCTTAGATCGGATCGTTAACTTTCAAACTTCCAATGGGTATAATTATTTAATCCAGGATTAACTACGCTTCAATACCTATTTTTAGTACACGTCTCTCTTCCCCATATTCTCGTCTCCTGCTTCCTTTCCAGTTAAGGGAGAAAGCACTTTCTCTCTAATAATATTTTGGGTATTAATATCAAAACAAAAAGGCTTATGGAAATGACGGGCTCCATTCTCCCTTCTTTTGCCATCACATGGCTCATTACTCGGAGTCTTTTACTTTACAGAGGGAAGAAAGACTTTCCCTAAAATGTGCACAGCGTCTTTTTTCGTATGCTAAGGGAAATTTACTTTTAACAAACATTATTTGTGTGCACAGTTTAATATTCATCATCATGATGTTATTAGAATGAGAATGAAGAAAGTACACAAAACCTGCAATATCCTTAATGATGCACCCGATTTAGTTGACTTAAGGGAAATCACTTTCTTCCTCTACCGTTGCATTTACTCCTTTACCGCTTGCTTACCCCTTTACCCTCATTATCGTTATTGCACGATACCTTCAGACACATAATCCTCATTGTATGAAACACTTTGTTTCCCTCTCGGGACTCTAAGCTTAATATATCTCGTTGCTGCTGCTGCTGTGTAGTCGTGAAAGAGACCAACTTGTGCCTACGAGTGGAGAGTAAGTATATCTACACATAAAGGAATAATAACGATGATTAACCTCCTCCCTACTGGCTTTGAGACGTTGGCCGTCTTTGAACCAACTGATCTCAGCCGAGGGCCGCGACCCGACACTTTGACAAACGATCTCAATCTCTTGTCGGGCAGACATGGGCTGATTGCTCCCCAGCAGAGTAACCTCCAGAGGACGAACTGCAAACCATAAAAAGACATACACCTCAGTATATTACACGAAATCTCATCAAAATGAATTCAAACACACAGCATGACCACAAGACATGTAAATAAAGTCGAAGTCTGACACAGAAAAAGGTAGTTCGTTGGGGTTGTGTGACTGGGACTCTGTGTGTGTGTGTGTGTATAAATATAAATATAATGTACACTTTCTTTTGTACTTCCTTCAGGCACAGGACCGTGTATAGTTCATTTGATAGCAGAGGCCCACATTCATAAAGGTCGGGCTTTGTATCTACTCTAGTCATGATTGTGGATTGTAATGATAACGCGAACAAACAAAAATGCCAGGAGATGAAAAACCGAGATAATGTGGAAAGTCTACTTTATCCTTTTCATCTTTTATTATGACCACCAGTCTTATTAAACTTTGCTCTCCTTTCATTGTTAAGTCAAGGAGAAAGTCCAGAGTTGTCGGGATGAAATGTAGGCACAACAAAGCCCTCGTGAATTCAACCAAATAACTCGAGGAGAGTAACAGCAATTTACAAATCATTTACATAACCCAAAAATCTTTTGGTACAAGAGTTTCAGTAGTATTCATTCAACTACAAGTATTTTGCATCCACAATAAACACACTTCCACCCCAAGAATTCATACTAAATCAAGTGAGATAACTTGTGGAAATCATTTCAAACTTAGGTAACCTTTGTAGAATGGAGGAGAAGAAACTTGTTCCCCATTTCTCCAAAGCAAAAGTATGTCACTAAGTGAAAGCAACTCTGGTTTTTTAAAACTCTAAGCATTTTAGTATTTTGCAAGTAGTGGATCAGGAAGAAAAGAGAACGAGTACGAGAGGGTACGGAAATATAAGGAAATTTCGTAATGGAACAAAGTTTCCCCGAACAAAAGTGAATTTTCATATGTTTCTCAAGACTCAAGAGCGACGAGGGCTTCAAAAGCAAAGGCAAAACGAAATGGTTTTGGTTCTTGAACAACTAGAAGAACTCTACCAACCTCGTGTGTATGTGTGTGTGTGTATTCTTAAAGGTGAGGAACGAGTTTTGGGAAGTTTATATGATGAAAGAATAACCAGACTCCCATTCTTGCGTTGAATGAGACGATGGGAAAGTTTGCTTTTGTGAGAACTGAGAACATTCTCTCTTCTTCAAGTTCTTCGGTAAGTTACAAAATATCAATTGAATGCAGGAGACGACGATGGAGCGTTTTATTGTTAGGTGAATCGGATGCACTTTACTTCGTATGGGCTGAGAATCGTTGGTCTTTTATTCTCCAGAGTTACCTCGCTTTCGTCAGGCGTTCTTCGTAGACTTATTCAACAACCTGTTATTCTCCAGACTGTGAATCGAGAGTTATGATCTTATTGAATTTCACAAGTGGGTGTGTAGTCTGCTGTGTATCACGTTGTATTCCATTAGAATAAATACCCGTACTTTATTTTCACCCCTGTTTTCTCCCTATGCAGAATTTTCAATCTCTAGCGTACAATGAAACGTGTAATAAACCATAAAGTTCCCCAACTTCATTTCAAAACCAACACCTCTGTGCTTGCAATAATATGTTGGATTTCTCAAGGCTACTTTATGCAAAGAAATGATAAAGTGACATTTGGACTCGTCCCTTGGTAATAGTAGCGTAGGTCCCCCTCGCAGACGTTTCATATTACATTCATGAGTAATAAATTCAATCAGCTATTCTAAGAAATCCTTGCAGTCTTTGCCTTTGCTCTCGGGTTGCGTATTGAATATTTGGATAGTGAGAGTATCTTGTTGCATCCCATTACTAGTCTCCGTCTGCTCCGATACATTTGCCAATTTACTTGTTCCTTCTAATGATGTTGAATCAGATCAAATGGTCGATTTAGATTCCAATTCACTACAAATTATCTGAATTAAAGGGGCCATAGAAGCTTTTGGCCGTAGTGGATGATACACTTTACTTGTGTTATCTTAAGCCCCATTACAAAACCAAAGACTATCAAGGAAAGTCCTTGATCTCTTTATTTCAAGAGTAGACACAGAACATCTTGCCCTACTACCTAACTAGAGTGCTTTCACTTTCTCTGTCTATTCGTGTTACCAGCCACCAGCCACCACCACGAACACATCAGTATCATTCTCACAATCTTCCAATTTAGAAACAACAACTGGATCATCGACAGTAAAACTATAGGCTTTCGATATCCCCCAGCTTTCTCAACAGTCGAGAATATCGGAGGACAAATAACCTAACCCATCCCACCACTCCCGTTCTTAAGCTTTCTCTCTACCATCTTAGACAAAAGAATTGATTATTCCACTTCCAGTTTCAAGTCCAACTGTAGAATCAAATGTGTGCCATTTGCTGTTGATTTTCATAGCAATTCAGCCAAATCACTTCCATTTGCACAATCCCGGTCGTGACAATTTGTACCTGCTGAAAACAATCTGTTTCCTTTCATGGCTCAGCGTATACTCCCTCTCAGATCTAATTTACTTTGACTCTTTACAATAAATCTGTGGATTGCATGGACCGCATCCATGTTATACATGACTTGACAAAAACCATCTTGCCTGTGCAAACAAGGTGGTAGCTGAGTATCACACACATCTCTAACAATAACTTGAGTTCACGAGGCTTCATACAGACTTTCTGTCTCTACTGATTCGACATTCGACTGCATTGCATCTTTCTGCTTTGCTACATCAACAGCAGCGAGTGTTACGGACACAGTCACAGTCAACAGTAAAGCTTTAAGCTTATTCATGAAATCGTGGAGAGACTTCTTAGGCTTCTCTCTTTCAACCAAAGAACGCACAACAACGGGGTTTTCAGTTGTCTAGAATGCAGATGCAGATTTGGTGTTGCATGGAATACATAAACACATCAGGAGAAAGCCCACACCACCACCGTCAACGGTTAGTTGGTGGGTTTACATGTGCACAGATATGGGAAGGCTGGAGTTCTATTGTCTGCCGATACTTTCTCTACGCTCCTGGAGGATTCTGTGTGGAGAGAAATAATGTCCATGGATGTTATTGAATCAAATCACGTCCGCATGTGGCTATCAATTCTTGTGTGATTTCCTTAAGCATGCATATCCTCCCCCTTCACAATGTTACCGACGGTTCTCTTTAATCAAATGGACTCACTCGTCGTTATTTGCATTCTTCCTACTTTCTCTACAGACTAACGGCTTGAATTTCTTTCGCAAATATTTGGTCTCATACTAAAGTGTAAAATGAAGTGTGTGGAGATGGAATCCCGGGTTTTCTTCTAGTATTCTAGTCAACAAAAATACTGCCGGAAGTTGGCTGTGACGAGCGATGAGAAACATAATACGACTAAGAAGTTGAAGAGAAAGTCGGAAATGTGTCTTGTTGGATTTTACCATGCAATAGCAATCATTGCACAAACTATCTACAAACTACTCGCACACAAGTTTAGCTTTACTTTTTACAGTCTGCACGTGGGATGCGTGAAAGATGAAATGGATGGCAAATACTACAAAAAACAAATTACTAAAGGTATCTCTCATTTCCCTTGAGATTGGATATACACATTTACACACATCTCATTTAAAAACGCAATACTACGTGTACCGGATTTTTTCCTTTTCTCTCGTTTTGCAAAAATGAGGCCTTTGAGACACATTTGCTGGTCTGTGAAGCAAGAAATTCAACTATGATGGGTCTCATGGTGAACTGGTATCAGGAATTGTACTTATTTGAGTCTACCACTGGAACACGGGAGTCCTCATCCACATTAACATACATGTTATACTTGAACATGTCTTCATTCATTGTACAAATACAGAGTAAAGTACAAAGCACAAAGTATCACACCTGAGGCTAAACAAGTCTCGTTGGTAAGCCATCATTCAGGCTTATCATCAACGTGAGCAGAGAGAAAGCAGAATTATTAAAGTGAAGTTATCATCAACATATACGTAAGCCCAAAGTCACATCTCAAACACGATTGAAGATGAGACGGAAGAAATTCATCAAAGTGAATTTGACTGAAGTGGAACGTGTTTTCCTGTGATGATGGCTTACCAATCCACGTGTCTTCGATGCGTGATCAAGACCAATTACACACACAAAAGGTAATGATGTAAGAAAGCAATCAGAAGCTGCACAGGATGCACAAGAATAAATTCACAGAGAGAGGCATTGACTTTTTTAGCACAGATAAATAAATATAGTTTTTTGTAGTGATACAGAGGAGGGCTCGAGTTTAGTTCCTGTCTCATCTAAATATTATAATATATAATTTTCTTTGCTCTAAACAAGTAGACTTTTAGTTTGGGAAGAGTTGAAGAATGAGGATATGAGTGAGGAGCATAAGAGATGAAGTTTATAAAAGTGTACGTGGAGTTTGTAAGTAGTACGCTGATCCTCATAATCATGAACAAGTAAGCGAAGCATTAGATTGAACTCTGGCCCGTCTCGTCGTAACTTCATGAATATCATCTAGAGCTCCTCGGAGTACTCAGACTTGATGAGTTTTTCTATCAAACTAGGATCAGATCAGAAAGTAACCAGGGAAGAGAGGAAACTACAACTTGAAATCCATGAGTAAGCAAAGACACGCTCAGAGTCAATTTATTGCCTCCAGCCCAATTTCTAGTTCAAGTCTCTTCTCACTTTTCATTTTCTTTCGAAACCATCACAAGTCTCCTAGTCTCCTAGTCCTGAGTAGTCGTGACTCGTGAGTGTATGAAACGTCTAGTCGCTCTTCTAAACCTGATTTTCTTCATCCAGTAGCTTCGAGTCTTCGAGACTTCGAGAGGAGAAGAAGAAAGAGCTACACAGGATAAATGATACAATAATAATTCTTTTTCAAAGTAAGAAATAAATTTTACTTGTTCCTTCCATCCTCTTGTACACAACGCCGATGCTTCTTCGTCTCTCACCAGTCCACATTTTGTAGAGTAAAGAGTGTACAGGCCTACTTATTATAAAATTTTGTATTCCTATGAAACAACGCGTGCCTAGTTTTACTTAAAAACTGCGAGATACAAATCTTTATTTTAACCCATTCGTGTTCCGAGACGTTTTTTCCATGGGGTTTTCCACTAGTACACAGGGACAGATTCACCAGGAGAAAGAGATGGATGAATTGAGAACGGAGATAAAGTGAAAGTTCCTCTCTAGAAGAATTGCGAAGTCATAGGAAAACTCTGCTGTGCATCTGCATCATCTTCTAAGATTATAATCATCGTTGTTACAAGTTCATCTTGACAATACTTGGGTAGAATTTTAAGCAACTTCCATTGGCTTCTTCTGCAAGGATTCATTATATAAGTGAGTAGTGAGTGAGTAACATGAGGCAGGTAGACAAAGAGGGAATCCTTCTTTGTAATGCCTTGAGGATACTTTCTCTAATTTTTCTTTTCGCCTGCAGCTTGTAATTTTACGAGGTAAGAGCCTTAATGGGAGTTGGTGGACTGGTACTGGTGGCTCACAAATGGTGGAAGAGTGAGTCAGCCTGAGTCTCATGAATTTTTATTCTTCTTTGTATTTCCTCATTATTCTTAGGTTGATCAATGAATGCATTTTGAAAGACGAGGGACGGAGGCTACGCGCTGTAATAATGAGTAAAGATGAGTGGAAACATTAGTCCTGCTGGGTACACTCCAAGTTGTTCATTAAACAACTAAAAACTGACTGAAACTACGCAGAAGTTGAGATGCTGAGGAGTTTAACTCACGTTGATTTCAATTCAGAAAGACGAGTGAGTTAAGATTAGATACTTTGGGTTCGGTCGTAAAAACAACCACACCTACAATCTCCAACAAAGTTGCAGAAACAACCTTCAGTTTAATAACTACAAAGCTATTTTAATGCAGAGCAGTTGGTCGTAAAACTGCATAGAAAATCACCTGCACGGGCAACGACAAGATCTCTCGTGCGAAGATTAGTTGCGTGGAAAGAGATGTAATATTCAGATGAAGTTTGTTATGTCGTAGCTTCGTAGGTAGTGTGCTATTAAAATCCATAATTAATTTTTATTGCACAAGTCTTGAAAACATGGAATTCACTTTCATTCTTATGGATCCAACGAGTCGGAAACAGTGGCAAGTGCCTCTAGACTTCAGAAGGATTTTTGTAGTGGATTTGAAAAATGTAATTATTATTTTGTGGAGGAGTTTGCTTAGGAGTGTGTTGAGCAGCTAAAGAAGGCTGTACCATATTGATATTGACTAAAAAGTTAACCGAGAGTAATTTAAATCTAAAGAATGTAAAATAAAACTAATTGCAGTTCCTTGGTTCATGTTTTATTTTCTTGTGTTTGAATGTTTAAAAGATTACCGTAAATATTTCACAGGTATGTGGATCCATTTACATGTCATCAGATAGAAACTTTGTCCACAGGAAATCATGTTTAGAAGAACATGTTCCTCTGTGATAATTATTTGCCGTGTAGGGAGCATATCAACGTGCACTGTTATTAAAGTAAATACATATCGGACTTCGATTCTTATGTTGTGTCCAAAGTCATTTCCAAGACGGACAATTAAATTAGGGAGTCTATAAAAAGCCGAGAATCTACTGACAAAATCACACTTGCGTCAGTGTTAAGTTACTCTTTACATTTCAAAAGTGAACTTAAGTCTCAGGAAAAACTGCATCGTCTTGATAAAGCCATAAATTCATTCACAATGAAAATCGTTGACGTTGTTAAAGATCTTCTCTTCACAGACTCTTACATCATGTCCCTGAATTTAATTCAGGCTTGCTCGACCTGCTACACAATGCCACTCAAGAAGGATAAGGATAAAGTATCCCAGGTCACCACCAACCCACGGAAAGCTATTTGCGAAGTATTCTCGGTGCTTTCAATTGCTTATGTGTTTATATTTTGCATCCCATGCGGACTCCGACTGTACAAATCTCTGGATGAAAACTCAACTTTGCCATACAGTGCAAGCGAAAAACTCATGGATTCCGGATGGATGACCATAATGATTATTTGCTTCTTCTACAAAGTGGAGTTCAACAGATTACCCAAGGAAATCGTTACATTGTTGAATTCCAGCTATGAATTGGAAAAGAAAGCCATCGCTAAGAGTGAGTAATGTTATTAAATTTTAATCTTTAACTTTGAGTTGTGTGTAATTGATCTCAAATGTGATGTGTCGATATTAAGGTAAGCAAAAACTCCTGAAAGGAAGTCAAGAAGAACAAGTGTGGCCATTCTTAACATTCATGGCTTACACATCTTTCTCCAACCTTCCGCTAGCAGTGGCATTGCTTTCTATTTTCCAGCCTTGTCTCTCCATATTCGTTGTCTCTCATTTCCTTCCATGCGAAAACGGGTCTTTGAATCCTTCTTACTTAAACGACCCAATCATCCTCACAACAATTGGACTGTCATCTATGTACGAAGTATTCTTTTTCATTCAACTGATGAGCTGCGGATGTGTCATTAACATTCCCATGAGTTACTACCTCATGATTTCCATGAAAGTTCACATCAATACGGCTAAAACGTAATAAGTGTCTTCTAAGTGTTTTCTAATTATTTTGTTAATTATACTAATCCATTAAATGTTTCCAGTGCTGCTAAAAATTTCTATCACGAGACTTTGGTCACGTGGAGATCATACCAAGTGTGGACAGTTCTCCTTAACATCGTCTTTGGTCCTGTCTTCAACCCCGTTCTTGTTGGAGGATGGAGTGCTCTTGTAATCATTGGAGTTTTCACAGGTCTAAAGCTCGGAGATGTGGTTCCACCGCCTATCTACATGTTCTTCATTCTCATCGCTTTCGACGGGATCACAGCCATCTGCACTTTCATCAAAGTGTGTGGCGAAGTCAACGAGCTGTCGAAAACTGTTTTAATGCATTGGAAAACTCTGGCCTATAAGTCGCCTAAACCTAAACTGGTCACGAGACAATTGAAGTCTTGCAAAGATCTTAGAATCAAGTTGGGGAGTACCAACTTCTTCGATATGAGTACGTCGCTTGTCACTATTGACTTTTGTGTCGATCAAATTGTCAGGCTTCTAATTGCATCTTAAAGGGGAAAACAAACAAAGCTGAGCTTACTAAAAGTAGCAGTAAATCATTTCGACAAATTTTAGTCATGTAGTAAATCATTTGTTGTTGGTGGATTTAATCTTACATGCTTACTCGACAGTACGCAAAATAGCTAAACTGGATTAAGTAGGTTACGCTGAATTTTTCCAGTGATCTGCTTTTGAATCAATCACGAATAGCATATTTTTCTAGTTTAGCAAAATTATGCCAATTTGTCATATTGTCCTGACACAAAGTGCACAATCGTAGATCAGTACTACCTACTTCAGTGTAAATATAACATCAATAAACAAGTACGCGTCGTTTAATGCTACAATTGAAACTTGTACGACTGGAGATTCAAACGTGCTTTCTTCTTGCTTTCCCTTCGTTAATAAGATCGGAAGATCCGGTGAAGCATATTATTGGTAGAGGTTGAGCGAGTCTGGGAGAAATATGAGGACAAGACAAGTTCTGGGAAGACGCATCGAACCCAAAATGCGGTGGCAGTGGTTGTGCAAGTCAACTTGGTAAATTGGATGGTTGTGGTTTCGCAGAGGAATGTATCATGAGCTGGCTGGCTTGCTGTTTCCACTGTCTGTGATGTGTCCATGAGAAGACGTTAAGGAAGGATGAGTTCACCAAGTCTCTCTCCATATAACACCCCATTACTTTCCTTACGCATACACCTACCTTACACATGTCTCGACCCTATGGAACTGACTGAGGACGACTGTCTCTCGTAATAACGGAAACCTGACTAAACTCACTTTTCTTTGTCTCTGTCTCGGATTTAGATTGAGTGGGTTGACTTAACTTTACTTCGTGGTTGACCGAGTCATTCTTCATTGGTCAAACGACTTTTAATCCAACTGAAGATGAAATTCAAGTCTTTCCCCTCTCCTTCCTCGATGAACAAAGGTAACTTTCTCCACTTCTCATCTTCCATCATATTATAACGCGTGTCCGTAAGACTTTCTCCCTCCTTCAATCTTGAGCACAACTTTTACCGTCTTTATCTGTTCGCAGAGCTCCTTCGTACATTAAGAAATGTTGTGTGTCTTCTTCAGATTCATCTTTCCCTTTGGGCTCCTTCTTCTCCTCCTTCGTGTATTAAAGGAGATGACTTCAGAAATCAAATAACCAACTGGACCGGACTAAGTAGGAAGCAGGAGAACCCACGCACAATAATGAAATGGGAAATGCACGTGGTCAACGCATTCACCTTAAGCTGTGCACACAGACAGCGTATGAATACAAATATGATCATTTATCCTGGAGAAAAAATCTATTTCTTTGCTAAACCTTCGTTAAATTAACAGAGTTTGTCAAGCTCTACTCTCATAAGCTGGCCGTGTGTGTGTGCACTTTCATCTCATTTCTGTGTGCACAATACATAGAATCAAATTAGACGGGTCTGTGTGTGTTCAAAAGAAGGATCAAAAGACGCAGGGAAGAGAGAGAAATTCGATTCACCGTCTTCTTTCAACTTGTTCTTCATGGAGACAAAAGTAAGGAGGATGAGTGTCAAATTTAACATCATTTCCTGGAAAAAGGCAAACTGCTAAATGGATATGAAATGGATATGACAGAGGGAGAGAAAACTTAAGGAAGGTAGACTCAACAAGAACAAGACTATATCGGGAGATGAGATAATCTTGTGTGACGACGAGAAATAAGAGAAGCCTAACAAGGTACGGAACTACACTGCTGCTGCTGCTAAGCTGGTGAAGAAAGTACGCACAAAATGTTATTAGATGGCCGACCATGTGAGATAACTAATGCGAGACTAGAGCATTTCTTAGCCTTGCCTAAGTACCCTTTGGACTGCGGAGAGATGCACTAGAAACGAAGACTCCCTTGCAAAGTCATCGCACCCATCCGCAACCTCCGAGGAAAGACCCACGCGTACTTGGAAAAAGTAAAATTACATTCTACTGGAAAGAAGCGATAGACCATTTCGGCCACTATGTTAAACGTGACTGCGAGTTTAAATGAAGGAATTGGACAAAAGGTCTATTTACTCGGAGTCATATCTCTCCATCTCTGAGAGTCCATCCATTGCCTCCTGTGGTCTCTGCCAAACCAACTGATTTGCTCAATTTTAGAAATGCCTCTTGGAGACTTTCAGATAACGATTATGCTTCTCATCAACCTATACCGGAGGAGGTTTGGACTTGGAGGGTAGACGATGAGGAGAGTTCCCAACTACTTTCTACTTTCTCTGTCGTATCAGTCTACGCATCTACAACAAACATCTCTTCTTATTATTATCCCCTGCAATGAATGAAATGAGAAGGAATGTTCCACGATTTAAGGTGCAAGGAAGAACACCTTAGGAAACGACTTGTGAAAGTGTACCTAATATCACAGACAAGAGAAGAAGAAGGAGATCACAGGGAAAGTTCCTCTTCTTCTCGAAAGCAGATGCATTCATCCAAACAGCAGCAGCAGCCACCACTTGGGAGAGTAAATTCATCCGAAATTACTAATGAGATTTTTCAAGTCCCATTCATTAGGAGAGTTAAGATGCAGTTTGGAATTTCGTCATGCATTTTGCTATTCCCGGGAGAGGTGAAGAGAAAGCAGGTTTGGCCATAAGGAAGGAGAGATACATGGAGACAGAAGAGAACAGGGGCCGGCCACGCCACGAGGCCATCATCATGAATAAGAACGCGTAATCTCATCTTGTAATCAACTGCATACCTTGGTCCAATTACTCACCCTGCTTTCTCTGAATTAAAGATAGAATTAGAATCAGAATAGACCCGGTGGTTTTACACGAAAAGTGTCTAGCCATGCTCTTTCTGCTAGTTCAGCTTTTACTTCTGTTTCCAACAGATTTATTCCCCAATCAGAGGGGCTTCTTCCGGCAATAAGAACAAGTGAAATGTGAAATAGGAATGTACGAGTGAGGAGTAATCGTAGATAAAATCACGTAGCTTGTGCGTTACGCACAAATTATTAAACTTGACGGAGAACTACGCTGTGCAGTGGGAGTCCGGAGGGATGATCGTCATAATAAGGTTGATTCACATTCCATCACACAACCAACGACCAGGACCAGACATTCAACGTGTTCCTCCAACTGTACCATTACGAGAGACGAGAGCTGAGAACCTTCAACTAAAGATGGTCGATGGGAATCCAGTCGTGGAGATAAATCATGATTATGTACAGAAATATTTCATCCTGTGTTTCATTTTCATTGTCTCCCACATTGGATGTTCCATCGCACCACGAACCAGCATTAGAAGTAACTACAAAGTCCAAGAGTTTTGGACACAATTGAAGTAACTTTTGTTCCAAGTGAAACTACCAACCAGCACCACAACCATTCACCACTAGTAGCAGCATCACTGCTTCATGAAATAAGTACAGCACAGTGTATAGCAGCATCTCTATACAATGACTAGCTCACTCTCTCACCACACGATTCTTTAGCTGGCGGACTAATAAAACCATTTACTTTCATTTTATCCTCTCTCTGTATCACTTTCCCATCCAAGCGAGCAATAATAGAGATAGATTTACGTAATAAAACTTCTTAACGCTCACTACTATCTTTCTCCCAAGAAGTGTAGGAACTGTAAGAAGTACAGAGCAGAATACAATAGGAAGGAAAACATATGCTGTACAGTGTGCACCATTGCATACTCGGATCATTACACACTTTCTCCCCAACAGCCATCCAAGCTGAGGCGATGTAAAGAATGAGCATTCCTTGAAACTGAAGAGGAGAGAAAAACTTTCTCAACTTTAGTTTTGATTCAATAATACTTTTTCTTGTTTAAATACAAAACCACATGCTGCTGCTGTGTTTTCCCATAGATTAAGTAACACCCGTATGAACAAACAAGAGTGCTAGAGACTAGAAGGAGACTCAACATGCTCAACAACATTATGGTGAGTGCCAACAGATTGTTGTGTGTGTCCTTTTTGTTCTTGGGAGGAAAATTTTTGAAACTTCATTGATTTATTTTCATACAGAGAAAGATATTTTTCCAAGTGGAAGAACAGAAACTTAACAATTCTTCCATCCCTTTAGTCACAGTTGGGGCGAGTCAGTGAAGCAGTAGAAAATTAACAACAAACACAAACTCTTTGGGAAAGCAGAGACCGTTGTTGTTGTGTTGTCCCAGAGATCTCTGGTGGTTGTTGTGAGTCCCTGCCTTTTCCCGTAGAAGAGAGAGTATAGTAAGTGTGAGAGATGCCAAAATCTATTTGGAGAAAGTCAGAGCACTGGGATATCGGGGAACTTTCACTCCATACTGTTTCGTCGTAAAAAGTTGTTAAAAGCAGGCCAGGAGTACCAACTAGGAAAGAAGTACTCTGGTGGATGGACACAGAAGAGCAAACAGTAAGAGGTTGACTTGGTCTCTCTCAAGATGTTCTTCATCTTCATTGTACTCCTTCATCTCGAACATATTTGGCCCTCACTCATAAAATAAAAATACAAAAGGCAGCAGGACAGCTGTGGTCTTCCTTAACTAAACAAAAAACTTTCTCCATCCAATTCTAATAAAATAAAAGACACTTGCTTGCTCTTTTAGTCTTTTGAGAGAGAGAAATAAAATACCAAAAACAATAGAAGAAAGACCGAGTGGAGAAGAACCAAAAACAAATATTAGATTGGGTAGAATAGAAGTAGAAGTAGCGACTAGTAGCGAGTCTCGATATAATATATGGAAGAGTGAAAGTGCGAAGGGTCGTACACGTATATGTGGATGGATGAATATATCGTAGATATACTAGAAACAGACACACACTTTGTTCACCCCGAATAGGTTTCTTCCTCACCTTTCACTAGGCACACGATGAAGAAGAAGCAGAAGAAGAAAGTCATTCTTGTGTGTGTGTACACATACAGGCCTACTGCCTACCCGCAATATAAAGGGAGACTCAAATTGAAAACTTCCTTTCGAGGAATCCATCCATCTAGGAGAGGTAAACACACTCAAACATTAGGGAAGTTTGGACTTGGGAGAGGAAAATAACGAAGGGAAGTCACGATATGGGAGTTTCAATTCAAAAATGATACTTTGCGTGTATCTTTAAGGCTTCTCTGGAAGACGACGGAGGTTTGTTCCAAGAGTGAACTATTTAACGAGGAAATTGATTCTTCCCCGAGCAACAGAGGAAAAAAAGAGTTGTGAACAAAAATGGATTCTATTTCCAATCCAAAGCGAATGTTGCATGGAAAGACAATAAATGTAGGAATGGCATGACTCAGGTAAGGAAGCAGGGCGAGGAGATGGGAGATTTAAGTGGACTCGACGGTGTGTGGAGAGACGGTAAACCTGGCGGGTAAGACGGAGGAGAAAAGTTTTATTTTTGTTTGATGTTGTTTCTCTCTCAAACAAGAAGAATGATGATCATCAAGATGATTACATCGTCTTGTGTGTATAAGTGCCTTCGCATATTCTAACTAAACATACAACTGTAACTCTAAATACACGAGGAAGAAAAGAATCCTCACAACATTCATCTCTTTATTCAACTCTACTTACGCAAACTACCAAGACCAAGCTTTCTTCACAATTCGAAGAAAATTTGACTGCAAACGCGAGAAAAACTTTCTCGAAATTAATTTAGGGGTTTCTTCAATTGAAAAAAATTTGTTTGGGGGTTTTACTGCTTGTTTTTACTTCTCCAGGAGAAATGGAACTACATCTGTTTTAGCAACATTCGTGCAAAACTTTTGTTGCTTTCAGTGTCGCTTTCTTCTTCGAGGAAAACATAATGCGGTTATTTATTTTGACTGTTCTAAGTATTTTAGTTTATAGAAAGATTTTATTTCGTCTGTGTATAAAAGGTCAGATGGCATTTTTACAAAAAAGCCTTTTATAGTAAAACGCATGGGTACTGCTACTGCTGTCAGTTATAAATAACGTCTGGTTTAAAGGTTAGGGTGATGATGCAAGATGTAATGAGACTTGTTCCCTAAGGAATCGAAAGATTTCTCTTGTCTCACATTTCCTGTACCCAGGGATAAAGATTATTAAATATTAATATTCCTTTGTGGGTCAGAATACAAAAGGAGAAAGGAAACAATCCATTGTTTCGTTTCTTGGGACGTAATTCAGATAATCGGCACACCTTCATATTAAATCTCAGTAGGAAGTCGGTCAAGGAGGAGAATCAATGCAAGAGATTTGAAGGTAAGTCACGAGTCTGTTGGTGAAAGTAAATCTTCTAATCTTCCAGTTGGGGAAAGGAAATAAGAAATAATCATTTGCCAGTTCATCCAACTTCCACCCACCTACGCTTTCACCTCATATGCGGATTATGGTTAAGTGAAAATGGAACAAGTTGTGTAGGAATACTTTATCTCATTAAATCTGTGAGTGACAAACAGTCAAGTTGTGTTTAAAGAAAGTTCTAATTTCGAAAATTACTTGTGAGATTTACATAAACGAATTATTTGAATTATTCATCCTTAGTAGGCTTATCCACCCACATAAAATTAAGTTTGCGTATCATTCTCTCTCTCTCTCTCTCAGGTGAGATTTGTCCTTTTACAATGTAACAGAAAGCAAATGCATATAATATTAGGCGCCGTGAAGCAACTGTTTGCAAACCTTTCTAGGTTAGTAGTCTTCTGGAAGACGTTAAACAAATTATTAACTTTGCGCACACAAAAGTTTAGCATATAAACCTAATAGCTACACAGTACACACTCTACACAAACTTGAGGATGGACGAAAAGGATGCTGTAAATTTTACGAGAATCTCATTAGAGACGGAGCAAAGTATAAAGTAAATAATTCCATAATTTATTAATGATGTTAATCCAACTCTCCTAATGCTACTTTGTCTTAATAGGATGGACCACGAACACTCTATAATTTACGGTAACTTTTTCTTGCTCCTCCACCGACCTCAGTAATCGATACTGAGACAGCCACAGCCACAGTCGCAGTTCTTCTTCGTTAGTCGTACAGGAAACGATACTTCCTTTTCGAAAAACATTCAATCCAATATCACATTACGTCGTCCTTACTATAGGACTACACACTATATAGTACGGCTACGAACGACTACCAACTACGACGAGTGAATGAGGCGGGGAAAGCGACGTCTCATTTATTCGCCTGGTTTCTCTTAGCTTTCACCTCGTTCTTCGATCAGCATTACCATTACCATCAGGAGGAGCCATTACTATTTCATTAAATGAGAGCATCTTTAACAGGAGAGTCAACTTTAACCTCTTGAGTCCGATCCCTACTTTCTCCTTGCATTATAATAATGCGGAAAGACCAAACCTCCCACAGAAGTCATTCCCTGAAATGTAATGCACGACATATGCCACACAATCCTGCTCACCTTCTCCGATAAAAGTTAAAGTGTCATCATGGGGTGCTATAAACGACACCCATGACCTATTAAAACAGCAATATCGTTTCTTCCCAGAACTCAAAAACACACACACACTTACTACTTACACAACCTGCACCAGAAGGGTTATTTCCACCTTTCCATTTCCATTTAGATCTACACACATCACTTCCAAGTTACAACAAGAGTTCCAAGGAGGAGGTGAGGATTGTGGAAACAACCATCAACGAATGCTTCTCAACTCTCCTCAGTCCTATCCGCATTTTTCACCCAGTTAAATTTTCATGTCCTCATTCTAATTCATTCAACTTTGATATCCCATCACAAACTTACCCCGTAGAAAAATTTATTTTTTACGGTTACTTATATCATATGAAACGATGAATGAGCTGAATCAAAATATACGTAATACCTTGTACATTAGGCTGTGTGTGTTATTCAACTCACACGTTAGAGAGACACACCAAAGGAAATGTCAAACATCACTAATCTCCTCAGTGCAGAAGTAAATGTGTAGCATATGGAGCTGAAGACTGCAAAAGTAAAGGAGAGAGCTAGAGAACTTTGGCTGTCACACTATTTGGAAGTTGGAAGTGTGAGCAGGAGGTTCACTCCTAAGATAATTAATTCTCTCTTGGCAAATCCATCTTCCACTAGAAGTCCCATCTTTCCTCACTCCCTTTTGACTAATTATCTCATTGCGTGATTAATCCTCTTCATATGACATCTGACACGATATACGTGCGTTGGCTTTCTACCACCAACACCAACCCACCTTCGTCTCTTTCTCTCTCTCTCCACTCAATTCACTAAAGCCAGATTTTGGCTTCTTCCAACTGTTCTAACTTACAATGGAACGAGAGAGAATAAAATTCATCTGTCTTCTGGTGCGGAATATACAAGAATTTCAATCACACTTTCCTCTGTGTGTGTGTGGGAAAGCTTGTAGGAGGATCCAACTTGTCAAGATGAGCCACACCACCCACATTCAACATTTCGGGCTTCCGGGCTTCTCTCTGCTTTGCAGTAATCCATTATTATTATTATTATATTCCTTGAGGGAAGCCTGAGAAGTATATTAACTGGTGGAGGGAACCACACACACAGTCTTAATAGTATTATTATCATAATACCTTTACATTTATACTTCAGACCAGCCAGGTCAATTTGGAAGGGGAAAGGCAGAATAAGTGATTTTATCTTGAGAAATTGAGTTTATACGAAGAAGATGAGAGAGTAAATAAATAGAGGGAATATGGATCTTCATGATTCATTATGGAGTAATGGAGCTTCAGCTGAGAAGTAGTGTCTCTCTCACTCACTCAATAATCTATTTATTTCCTTCACTTGAAGCTTTTCAAAATTTGAATAGTCTCATCTCCATTTGAGTAGAGAGATACGCACCCTGATGATGAATCATGTTGGGAGAAGAAAAGCTACCATATCCACCATCCACCCATCAGCATCACCACTTGAACCGACACTCCCATTTCTCTGGAGGAAGACGAAGAAGACTCATTCTTACTCAAAATTTAAGGAGAAGAATGAGAGATTCAATTGACGGAAAACAAGCTGTTTGAGATGGAATTTGAGTAGCGAGAAAACACTTGAGAGCATCATTTGTGAAGAGAACGCTGTGTCTGTTAGGTCTTTCTCAATCTGACTGCCACAGACAGTCTAATATTTCCTAAGAACCTGAAGAAGAAGAAAGCATCTCTCTGGTAGCCAGTGGCAGAGTTGTACTAAGTCAAGACAGAGTGAGATGACAAATGCCTCTCTGAGTGACACGCGTCTTCGTCTTAGATTAATGATCCATCGGACAACAATGGGAATCCTAAGAGTGAGAAAATAAGTCTTTGACTTGAATATGTCATAAAATGTTCATCTTCCTTTTCCTACGATCACTCAAACTCTGCTGAGCTGTGTGCTACGCTATAGAACCGAAATTCGGCCTACTTCCTCTTGTGCTACATAATGGATTTCACTGTAATAATGTCCTTCTCCTTAAACACTAAAACTGTCCTGCTGTCAAAAGCCCATTTATTCAGCCCAAATCTTCACACAAAATGTTTTGCATTTATACACACACACACACACACAGAGGAAGGAAGGAAGAGATTGATCTACTTCACTGGAGTCATTGTTATCTTCGTAGTTCCGTTAGCATAGTAGGTTGTAAGTAAGTATGAAGGAAAAGACACACACAGATATTGTACACGTGAATCTGGATCATTTATCCTCGAAGGGATGAGGAACAAGAACATCAGATGAATGAGCTTTACGCACTTCATTATGTACATTCCTTTGTACCCAGACATTCTTCGAATCAGTCCACATCAAACCAACAGCTACACAGGCTTAGTAAGCCTCTCCTTTTTCCAAGAATACTACCGACACTGTTTCTGCTATGAATAATTTATTGCTACAAAATCTAGACTGAGAGCGGGTGAATATGGAGCTCTGCTGGAGATTGTATGAGTGTTCAAGATGTTTCCCATCAGAATGAACTATAGAATGAAACCAAGTCTATAATCTAACCATTCTCTAAATAGTAAATACATACAGACACATGTATAGCGAACTCATCTCACTCGTTGCTCCTAACCCGCGTACTACTCTCCTTATACTCACTTTATGACTTACATTACATAAGCTCAGATGTAAACTGATTATTCATGCAATCCTCCAGACCCTAGGCTCTTTAGACTTGACTTAATTGAAGTTTCTGTCTCTCAGAATTGCTTAAAACTACATTTGCTCCTATGCGTCAGCATCAAGTCCCGCACCAACCTTATAAGTTATATAACACTATATAACACTACATACACACAAATTAATTTTAACATAAACGGGTCGCAGTTCTGAGTTGGTCAAGAATTCGCGAAAGAGGTTCGTGAAATCCCAGGAATGTTTCGTAATTCAGTGGTGTAGAGCAGTACAGCCAAAATACGCGTAGCGGACTTGGAGCCCAGGATGCTTGAAAGAATGTACGAGCTCAAAAACGCCTAGCCTATTTGTTGAAGTTCCTTGTAATGAACTTTGTTTATTTTTAGGGGAAAGTAGGTTGAATTCGTTGAATTGTATTTCTGTGTAATTTCCAAATGTAAAGGAAGAATCCTTGTGTACAGAAAGACGAGAGTTCAAGAAAGACACATGAAAAAGGGAAAAGGAATTCTTTTACTTACAGTACATCTCGACTTGTACGGATGTGGAGACAGGTTCACTCATATTGTTATTACTAGCTTGGCACGTAAAAACAGCCCGGAGATCAGATCTTGTTAGTTTCTCGACTGTCATTGTGTTGGAAGTAGGACCGTGGGCTGCAATGATTTGGTACTGGTCGTCAATAAGAGATCCTCCCCTCCACCACGTCACTTTCGGCGGTGGACGGCCTGTGAAAAGTCAACCACAAATTATTTATCATCCATCTGAACATTCTGAACATAAAACCATTCGGGTATCGTACATCGTAGTAGGTGTATGGAACCACATAACTCCAGAACAATGTGGTGACAAGCTTTGAAGCTTTTGTAAAACTTCGTGTCTACTATTTAGTGTTTAGTCTCCCCTTCACTCTATACACTCCGCATAACTTTTTGTAGAACACTCATAAATTCCGTGGAAAGTAAGCGATGCCCACAATAAAGCGTGTTCTGACTTTGATACTGAAATTCATCAATCTTTTATCGCATTCTTCTATAGAGACATTTGAACATTAAACTCTCCACGCGACTGTGCTTATGACAGAAAATGACAGAATGACCAAAGACGTGAAATAATTTGGTCTTCGAGCACAGAAAACTTTGCTTACTTCGTCACCAGACACACCCTCTATCCTTACCTAATCATTTCTTTGATACTTAAAAACTTAAAACTTAATAGTTACATGGCATTTTCTGTCTTTCTCAACTGCTTATACAAGAACTGCTTATCAATCAATCCTGGGTAAGTGAGCCATTACAAACCTATCTGTCTCCTGTGAATAATTCCCTTCTTAATATCTAAATGGGCCAATAATAATAGCATAAAGCAATAATTCTAAAAGGTAGAAATGAAAAACTGGGAATTTACCTCTGTTGTGGAAGAGACAAAGTAACACTGTGCTTATAGTAAGAAACTGTAGGAAGGTAGCTGGGACAAAACGAAAGGAATGGAGTAAAATGGAACTACCGTATGAATATTAATGATGCACACAGCTAACCACAACTTATGAAGAAAAGCCAAAGGGGAGAAGACAGAGGACACATGAGATGACGACCGACGACGCCACCACCAATCTATTTAATCAGGCTGATTGATTGCATTATTATTCATGAAATTACGAACACTCATCAAAAGTAGGAAGCCTCGTGTACCTCGGGAGAGACGTGTACTACGCACCTTACTGTCCCCATAGTTAAAGTATGCCTTAATGCTTTCACCATCAAACGTATACTCTCACTCAATTGGGTTCAACTCTCTGTATTCCCAGCCTGAGCATGACTAGAACATTTTTAACTTTACTTTCACCCGCTCAGTTCTACTCGACTCTTGTCTTTTGACAGCTAGGATATTAATTAATGAATTACTTGGTGTTTTCAACCGTGAGATGAGTTGGTGGGTAGCAAAAGAAAATTCAGATTTTTCTGCATGAATTTGCGTCATCTTGCCTTCATTCCTTCATTGTTTAAATCATGCGTGTCTAGACACACAGACGGAAAAAGTTGAACAAACTCTCGAATTAAGTAATTATTATTTGGCTACCTTTTCCCAATCGTAACTTTCCGGCTCTTGTTTAACTCTACGAACACAAAGAGTTTTGGAGAAGGTAAACCTGGTCGAAAGTTTAAACTGAGGGAATAGGAAGTGGGAGATAAATATGACCTGGAGGAATTCGTAGGAGTGTTCAGATGTTTGGTGAAGAGTCTTTTGTCAAGACCTAAGGATAGAGTGAATAGGAAGGAAAGAGGAAGAATGTCGATTGAACAAGAGAGAGCAATTAAATATCCTCATAAATATTTCAGAAAACTAATCAAGTGTCAATTGGACAGAGAACGGGAAGGCGATAAGCTTTCTCCTAAGTACCATCTTTCTCGGAGCCATGAGACAGGATTTTGTAGGCAGGCAAACTGAGTCTCCCATTTCCTAAGCTGTTATAAGAACATTGAATCGCACAGAGGCAATAATAATGCCCCGTAATCCCATGTACAAATAGATTTAATGCCCCTCGCCACAAAACACGGATGACAATAACTTAAACGGAGCACAATATTGGCTCACTGTATCTTTCCTCGGAGGAAATACTTTCACTTTCCACAGAAGAAAGGGAAAACGGATGGCATTTACTCGTCCCCAATTTCTCAACCATTATACAGACAATGGGAGCCCAGCCTCAATGAAATTAGTTTCTCTACACAAAGCGATTCTTCAACGCTCATAAATACGCAACACTTTCCACCATCCTCTCCTCATACCATCATCCCCTGATTGTTCTACTTTACCTTTAACGTCCTTGAAAATTCTTACATAATTTTACAACTTAATCTTTCTCCCATAAAGATATTCTATTAAATGCTTCAATTACTTTCAATGAAATTCCACTCAGCTTCTTCCTAAACTTTCACCAGCTTTAAACTTTCCCCGAGATCCTGGGAAGAAGGTGAAAGGAGATCGCGAGTAACAAAGAATGTACGTAACCTTTTTTCCTTTTTGCATGGCCATAAAAATTCTATTTCTTCGGGGAAGCGAAACACACACACACACACACATAAGGAACAGAGGAGCAGACGAGTTTTTAGGCCATGCGGTTATATTTTACAACGTAAAAGGAAAAGAATTCACAAGCACTTGGAGTAAAACTGCAGTGTGGTGAACTTATCACATACTCTTACATATTACACATAGTACACACAGAGAGAATATGTATAGGGACAAGTTGGAGTGAACGTTGGAGGTTTGTGTCTATAAATAATTTGAGTCTTTGAGTGTATACCCAAATAGCCGTACTTCCCATATGGACCATGAACAATGAGGGAATGAAAGGAAGAAGGGAATGAAAAGATATGAGATCTACAAGTTTGTTCATATTTTGTATCATCATATTATCATCTGGAGAGTCAAGATTTACTGAAATGTTCTCTCTCTCTCTCTCCAAGAGAGTAATATTGAATTGCTCCAAGTACTCCACTCACATTTATTTTGCAGCCACGATGAAATATCAGCACTGACTGGGCATAAAACTCCACTCTACTCCGCGTCCTAAGGTCTCGTTGGAGCCTTGTTACCGCAAAATAGTGGTGTGGAATTGTTGGAACAGTCTACGCTTCTCGCTTTTCAGTTTTAGATTCCATTCTCTACTCCTCCACTTCCACTGTTATAGTATTCTACAACTCTAGAAAGTGATAGTGAAAGTACAGACAATTGGTGAAAGTAAAAGGCTTCTTCTTCAACAATTCGTTCACCAACTTGTGCTACTGCTGCCGTCCCTATATGACGACTATTTGGACATCCTCTCACATTACTTGGGAATTCGCTTGCTTCACACTACTCTACGTTATGTGGGTTTCTCTATTCAACCGGAGAGAAAGCACAGGAAGCTCCGAACTCTCGAATCATAACAATAAAGCATAGATGGAGAAAGAATTTCTCGCTCAGTTATACATTACATCATCTTCGGGATATCACTGTTGTCTGTATGGTTAGAGAGATGATTCCTCTTTGCGTGTATAATAATATGAATGCAATAAGGGTGTTTGGAGAAAGCAGAAGCAGCAGCAGTATCAGGAGTAGATGCTGTAGAGGTTCTTCTTCCCGTGGAAGTTGTTGTCGTCTTCGTCAAAGAGTGGCGATATGCTTTGGGTAGTAAACCTTTAGTGAATGGGCTCCAACCCAAACACGTTTTATGATTATTAGAACATCACATAACTATTACTCGGCACGAACTCCATCCGTGATAATATCTCATCCCTATCTCACTGGAGAGTCGCTTCTTCTACACAATCTCTGATATTATTTCTCTCTCCACACGGTTTATTCATGCACATTTTCTCAATACAAATCACCTTGAGTGCCAGGCAAGTAGTGAGAAGTGAAGGAATGGCTGGAAACTGGTGGAGAAAGTTTCCTCGACTTGGTGCAACGGCACTTGAGAATAGCATGACTTCTGCCTCTTAAGTTTGTCTTAGTTTCGTCTACTAACGCTAACTGTGCTTAGTCAGCCTCTTAGTCACCACCATATTGTTACAAATGGATTTTAGTGTGTGTGGAATTCTTACCCACGAGTACACGCTACACTTATGGAGTCGGTGATTTTATACTTTAGCCTTTATGAGGAATACTAAAGACTGCGTAACAAATTAAAACTCACTCTGCAATAGATTTTTATGCCTTTTTAGATTCGATAAAAACTCAATTTGAATTGGACTGTGTAATATTTACAAGAACTGGTCATATAGTATGCATGATCTAATATAGGAATTGCGTAGTTTTCGTAAAAACTAGAGAGGTTACATAATTTCCCTTTGAATAAACTACGAAAGGCGAAAGGGGAGTGGGCTAATGTCTGAGTAGTGAATGTTTGAGTCCTGAGACATTACACTAGCCTTGGCATACAACGCATAAAAAGTAATTAATAGATTAGTCAGGTTAGAAATGAAAAACTTAAATTGAAAGCTAAAAATACATGCGAGCTAGTTACAATTCAACGAAAATATGCGTTATATTCTTGATGGAAGTTGCTATAATTTATTGTTCACCTTTATTTCGTAAACAATAGTAAACTCAATCACATTTCGTATTCAACCTTCTTGTAGGTTCCATCCATTCATTAATTTTTCATTGTTTACGCAGATTTTTTCCTTCCTCAATTCAAGTAGAAGACGTTCTCCTCAGTTTGTACTTACTTACAAATACAAGCAGTGTAGTGGTGGTGTGTTAATCTTGAACATTAGTGTTATAGCTGTAATGCTAAAATGCTACATACTGCCCTAACGAGACCGTTAGAACTGTTAGAAGAAGGCCAGTTCATATACGGGTGGTTCGTTATGTTACGTGAATAATTTAGTTTCGCATCAACCCAATTTCGCACACCACCGGAATGCGCAATTCCCTATACAGACTTTGAGATTCGCTAGCTTTCTCATCGTCATCTCCTTCATTCTCGTGTAGACTTTCTTCATCTCGTTTGGCCCCACTTTCTCCTTCCCTTTGCTTAAGGACATTTTAAAAACTTTCAACTTAACATTATATTCTCCCAACCTCATTTCAACTTTGTGTCACCAACTTTAGACTTAATACACTGCGCAGAGTTTCTGAGAGTCTAAAATATGCAGGAAGAATGCAATACTCCTTAAGATATCCTACTTCTTTTTGTATCCAATAACTCTAAAAAC
Organism: Isotomurus palustris; assembly: GCA_034696625.1. NCBI lineage: Eukaryota > Metazoa > Arthropoda > Collembola > Entomobryomorpha > Isotomidae > Isotomurus > Isotomurus palustris. The sequence continues at coordinate 6,076 of JAQGAD010000248.1, read as the reverse complement.
ATTTTCGTTTGCTTGGAAGTTGGAAGGAAGTCTCCATTTTACACACACACACACACACATACACACAACTACTGTCAACTGTACAAGTCGTTAAGGCAAATGCGAATTTAACCGGAAAATGCATTACCTCCGGATGCAATACAAGTCAACGACATAGTCTCTCCTTCCTTGTAGGCCCCTGCAATTCCCGTAAGTTCCCGTGCTGTCGCATCAAAAATCTTTGGTGGTTGAGGTGGCACTGAAACAAAAATCATACAACATGTCATTTCAAATGTTCATTTTATACAAAATGCAAAAGTACTGCACTGTAAGTAAGTAAGAAGTAAGTTGAAATTCATATGAAACTCTCATTCAATGAACACTTTAATGCGAGTGCAGCCTGCTTGTGTAGATTTCTACGAGTATATTCGAGACACATACTCGAGGACAAATGTCGTGTCCCTCTAAGTCTAAACTGGTCTTTACACGAGGAAGAAAAGCCATCAGATACTTCAGCGAAAGTATGAAAGTTTCAAGAAAAAAACTACAAGAAAAATCCTCCCAACCGTATCCACTTTAAGTCCATCTTCTTAGCACTTCCAAACTTTTTTATCCCTCTCTCCGCTGAACGCGGATACTTTCGAGTCTTTTAATCCTTCATCGTCTCTTGAAGATAATTGCATCAAGTCTGCTGAGGACCTTTTTGTTTTGTGGGAGACACACGATCTACTCATTCCCCTGATGAACGTGACGATGATGGGTTTCCAAAAAGAACAATTACTTTTACCTTCCTGCCAAGCGGAAGAGGGTGATCGACTGATGTGACGACACACACACACACAGAGTAAGTGTGAAGTGGCGGAGAGAGTGAAAGGTGCATTAGAGTAATCAAATCAATGGGTAATTTATAGGCCATTCATAACCAAATCTAAAAATCTTCCCCTGTGGGAGACGCATTGACCAGACACTTAAATAATAAGCTTTCCTTCTCCACTACATAAAAATGAGATAATTAAATGTGATAAGGTAAAATGGGTTGTTCGCAAGCGTCATATTGACTTATGGTTCACATTCAGAGTATTCAGCATATTCTGTGAGACCGTGCGTTGAGGTATACGTGTGTAAAGTCTCACTCAATAGGCTGCGATGCGTGTCCAGAGTACTTATGGCTCAGAAGTGAAAGGATAAAAAGTCTCTTCCTGCGTGGGTTCTCCTCTAATTCAATTAATCACGAGTTAAAAGTTCCATATCCATCCAAGTTACTCTGTCGTATAACTTGTCTTATCCTCCTCCCCTTGTCCTTAGCCCGTTAATATTCATAAAGTGACCAGACCACGAAAACTATCAAGTGTAAAATATGAATTGATAGGCCACCACCAAAAACTAAATTGAAAATGAAATATGTACCCACGTGAACGTGCGATATTCGCTGAGTTCATCTCTCACCAATAATAACTAATCACCCTCTCCCACACTTCACCGTGAAATCAACCACATCGGTTGTGCATTTAAAATAGTCACACCGAATTATTTAAAGTGAGCTAGGGGAATAATTTACTACGTTACATCCGCTAACTCACAACTCACCCTCCCCTCGATGTTTGAGTCGAGTGTTAAGCTTTTATATTATAAGAATTCCCCTTTACGCATTCAATCCTACAACTTCCTACTTATGACTAATTCATAATCTCATTGTGTGTGTTCTCGTACGTAATTTCACTTTACGAGGTTTTGACAGGATGGATGATGGAAGAATAAAATCGGGCGAGAATGTCTTTCACCGATAAAGAGTCCATTCTAAGCGGAGTGATGATGCAGAGAAAGAGAGAGAGTTTAGTGCATTCACATTTACCAATTTACCAGCCCACCACCACCATCAGTTTGTGCAGTGGGAGACAATAATCATAATTCTTAACCAGCAGCTTGTGCTCGGTTATTATTGAATGTTGATGGTTGGTTTGTGCTGGCCTTGCATTGTGACTTGACATTGTGTGAGGGTGTGTGCACGATCTATATACACATAAACTCGTTCAATTGAATATTTGAATGAATGTTCGAAGGGACACACACTCGATACTCTTAACTTAACTGCAAGAGCTAAGATATGAACGACTCACGACTGAAAGCCAAAATGTAATTCAACTTTCTCCCTTTCTGTCAATGTTGCATATTTCATTTTCATTATTATGACGCTGCAACAATATCAGCGTGTGTGTGTACTATGTACTCATACTATAATGTAGAATGGCCTGTGTTAGTCATGTAGCATTATGGAGTTTCACCCTCAGAGCAGTTTAACGTATGTAGTGAAGCACACTAAATAATGGATCATAATAACAATGCCACATCATCAAATGAAATCACTGGCAGTCTGACTTCAGAGGGAAGACTCTTCAACAACAAACTCATTTCCTTCTTTTATATTCCAGTAATTTAATCTCGACTCTTCCACGCTGCTTTCATTTCAAGTTCAATGTGGATTTACTCTCGCAGAGACATAATCCTCCGAATACCAATCATAACCAAACCACACGTGTGTGTCATGGCATTTCTCTTTCATACTCAATTTACCAAGTAATTACTACAGCCACGCCTAACAGCTCACCAACGAAAACAACGATGTGTAGTGTGTACTGAAGACCCTATCATAATCGTTGTACACGTACCTACGCTCTAGAAGTATTATATATAGGTACCCTATGGGACGAATGGGACTTTCACTTCACACACAACAAGACTCCCTCTGACTTTCCCTTCAAGTAAATTGCATATTGCAAACAACAATAGCCTCAAACTTCTTGCAAACTGAGTTTTGGGTCTGGAGTCTCGGGTGGCTGGTTGGTCGTGAAAGCATGCAAGCTGTGAACACCAAAGATTCCTTCAGTTTTCTCCATGTCTTCGTAGAATATTTAGAAAAATGATTCTGTGCACTTAACCCAAGGGTGTGTTGCCTTTTCCTCTCTCTATGTCGCATATTAATAAGCTTCTGTCTGGTCTTGGAAGGTACACCTTCCTTCCTTAGCTTCTTCTTGCTTGTAGCCCCAAATCCTTTGTGTACAGAAATTATAAGAGAGAGAGGGAGGGTGGATCTAAGAAAAGGATGTGAATGGGAATGTGTGCAAGATTGAGGCTTACTACTAAAGCGAGTTTTATAGGTTAACACGACATTTAAATTATAAAATATGAGGTTTTCCTTCACGAACAACTATGTATGTAATGCGGTGGATAGTGTGTAGTGTGTAGTTGTAAGAAACGGAAACTGTGCCAAGGATAACTGAATAGTTTATCCAGGATTATACAATGATAATAGGTGTATGCATCTTCTTGTGTCTGGAGGCAAGAAAAACAAAACTGGGGAATTGCACTCTCCTTCTTGACGTCTTGGATAACAATGGGTAACAAATATAACCAGCACTTATTGGATATGAAGGGAGGGAGGCTGAGAGAGAGAGAGAACCCACACGCATCAAAAGGTTAAAAGATAGTGCTGCGCTGCGATGCTATGCTGCTGGTGCTGGTGGAAAGATGCTTTTAGCAATTTCCCATTATCTCCAAGTAAAAGAGCATATGTTGGAAAGTTGGAAGAAAACGGGAGATGATGATATGGTATTAGCAATAAGGAAGTGCGGAAGAAGTCCCCTTATTATTTGAGTGGCTTAAACTTGACTCCCCAAATGGTGACCATCACATACTGCGAGGACTCATAATAACAAAAGTCAACGGAGCTAACCAAACACGGCTTTTATTAGCCAATTTGCCATACAAAGAAAAATTATTACGAAGAGGGTGATGGGAGACAAGAAGAATTCTGCTCCCTTCACTTGTTGTTTTCTTATATTATTAACCATAAACTAAAGGATGATAAAGGAATCTTTCCGGTAAGAAGGAAGAGAAAGCACGAGCATATATGAAAGGAGATATATAGAGTGTGCTGTGTGTATGTATATACTCATACTACTCTTCTTCTTCTTTCTCTAGTGTCCATCTCCCTTCTTTCTTTTTCTTCTTTGAAGAATTCCTTCTTTACTGCCAGCAATTCCGTTAAGAAAGCAAAGGCACTTTTCTTAACATTGCGATCAGATCAGTCTACGCCAGTCTACGGTCTACTATCCGAAGATAATAAAAGAACATTCCTTAGCATGGTGGTGGTGGTGGTGGTGGTGGTGGTATTTCTGCTTTCACTAGACATGGAATGGAGTTTTGTGTAAGAAGCAGCACCTACACATGCACATGGATGCATTTCACGATGACGATAATCTCCTTCACCACGATAATCATCATCCAGTCTACAATCTACAGTGTATATATTGCAGAGCGAAACGAAGTCAATAACAATCCAATCTCTTGAAGACACCGAAGAACTCCCGGCGTTCTCATACCATTTTGTTCGTCTCCTGCATGTGCATGTCTTCCGAGAAACCTTCATTTGATACGATTCGACGAACAAAACTCTCAGACGACGATGCTTTCTTGTTAAAGTCAAAAGGTCCCAGACAGAAGATGGTATCTCTCATAATACAATTTAAGCTTGAGCTCTTTTCTGTCCAAGTTCACAACAACAACTGTATTATATGTCTCAGAGTCAAAGTCATTCCACACTACACACAAGTCTACAAGACTGCAAAAGTCGAAGTCAAGAAGTATAATACGGAAGTTTAGGGCTTTCTAAAGACTTGGGAAATTTCAATCCCGTTTCTCTCAGGCATCACACTGTGACGGTAGAATGTACAATGTAGAATCTAGAAGAAGGATGGATCTCAACAGAAAAGTGTTATTATTCTGTATGATGTTCCACTCAACAAAACAAAAATGCACCCTTCTCTCTCACAGAATAATTTAATCAAAGACCCAGACAACTAGGAAAGGAAGAGAAGGGCAAGGTAACATATTATCAACTGTGTCTGCAGAGTCTCACGTGAAAGTAAAAGTAAAAGTCACTCTCAGCATGCTACCTACGCACACACACACACACACACACATCATTCACAAATGCACAAACAACATGACACGAGCAGGAGTCCACAAGGAAAGCATGCAATTTATCCTCTTACAATAATAACACGTTCAATCACCACGACATGCTCTAGTAGAAAAGTATTATTATGATACTTCACGCGTGCAATGGCAGCTAGTCTTCTTAAAAGACTGCATTTAATATATACGGGCTTCCGTGTATTCCCTGTTGATTGCACTTTTTGTAAACGTCCTCGTATACTCAACTAAGCGTATATATTCTCGATTCTAGTGGCTTCTTCAACTCTCCCTCTCCTCCCGTCCCAAATTGAATAGCCCAAGAAGAGAGTTACAAGAAGCCATATAGAAGGAAGAAACATTTTTGAGGTTTTCTTTCACTCCCATCAAAAATTGAATTTGTTTCCTGTTGAATAGTTCAAGGAGAAAGGGAGCGATGAAAGCGAAATTGAATTGTTTGAAAGAGTACGCGGAGAGTAAGAAGGAATAGCGGAGTGGGCTTTCTCCGTGGTTGGGTGGAATTGGGTAGACTCCTGCCATCGGTGATCAATACGATCGTGAAGGAACTCAACGCGAAATTGAAACATACGAAACATGTTTATGCAATAGGAAGAGAGTTATTGAAAATATTATTCACCCCACTTCACTCTTCGTCATATCTGTGAGGGCTGCTAACAGACGGGAGAAGAAGCGGAGTGTAGCGAATAGACGAAGATTTATAGTTGGATCCATCAGTCCTGGCCTCCTCGATCTCCTTCTACTTCTCGGTACTTTTGTTTTATTCAATCTGACACACTCATAGACGATGAAGATCTAACGTATGAACGTATATTCGGAGCATTTCCGTATTGGCCTTATTTCTAAACTAAACTGACAGATGAACACAGGCTGTCAAAAGCTATGAAGGTTTTTTCGTTTTTTGAAGCAGTGTGTTATAAAGGCTATGAATAAGAAATCCAATGTTGGTCAGTAGGATGAATACATCAGAGGTTTCAGAGGAGAGAGATAAATTAAAAGTAAACAAAAGTTCCGTCTTGAAGAATACTTACTTAACGCGATGGTGTAAATTCCTAGCAACGCACTAATCAAATGGGAATTCCATACTACCTTCTCGGTCTATCTAGTC
>JAQGAD010000247.1:0-52055 GCA_034696625.1 Isotomurus palustris | reverse complement strand
GCTGCTTACTTACATTTTAAACATTGCACAGTACGTTAGCTTTTTTCCTTTTAGCACGTTATAAGCTAATCTTCCACATGACGCGAGAATTTTAATTGCAAACAGGATCGATTATAGCATTGAGATGCTTTTTCGATTTGTATGAAATGGAAGGAACTAATAGGCTTTCTAAAGTATTTTATTTGAAATGTTCAAGTTAAGATCGAAGTGAAATACTCGCAAGAGGGGCATTTATTTGAAGTAATGGGTATAGTGAGAAAAGCTGTGTATTAGAACCTAATGGTCACTGAACCAGTAAAGTATGGACACCGCTGCTTTCGCCTTAACTCTAGTTTATGGCACACGAGTCTCAGGAAAAGTTCAGAAGGAAATATTTAAAACGATGGCCCAATTCAAGCAAATCAGCTTTATGTTCTAGAATTTCAGTCGTGATGTGTCCCCACACTAATATAAAAAAATATATCTATGCTTCCAGTTCAAACAATGCCAGTGTTCACCTTCTCAATAACAAAAGTATGATTCAACTTCATAGCCTACAGACTTGAGGCTTCAAAGATTGCAGGCTCTAGAGCAAAGATCGATTCTTAAATCTCCAAAGCATTTATGTCATTTTGTTTGTCCCTAGCACACCTGTGACTTCTGCTTTTGATGTTTCAACAGAAATTTGAGTGAAGTAGACTATTCATATGAAACCCACACTTGATGCGTTTAGTTTGTGTTAAAAAGGCATTTCTAGATTTCAACGATCCGAATGATGAAATTCTGCCTTCATAACGAATACAAACTAGCGAAGTTTGACTCGATTCGAATACAGCATTATCGTGGGGAATTTCCAGCTAGGCGGAATGTTCGATTTCGTAACACGCCGAAGTGAATTTTAAAAAATACTTTCTACCGAGAGAGGTACAATATTTACAATGCTGATGAAACGTAAGACGGGATTTTTTCTGGAACTATTGAAAGCAGGGGTTCTTTTAATCCAGAAAATATTTGTTTGATCTTTACTTTCATACATAGAACAAAAGCCAATAATGATCTTTGTGGAAACTTGTATAAAATAGAATACCTACAGCAGTCATATTTAAAAAACAATTCCGTCAGAGACGCACAAAATTCGTACGTTGGTAACATCGTAACTGTTCCTACAATACGGTAATATATGAAAAACAAGAAGTCTAACTCCATTCGACTTTGACTGATTGAAAACGAGTGGAAAACAACACATAAGTACAAAGTCAAATAGAAGTCTAATACTCCTTTAAAAGATACGTAAACTCAGCCAACTACTCTGCGTTTGACGTGAACTCGAACTTTCTTTATCAATTTACCTCGCTCAACGATCTTTAATGTTTGTCTTGTTTATCTTTGTCGAGGTTGGAGCTTAGCTCAGACTATCAGAGTGTAAGTAAGTACCTCAAACACTCAAGTCACAGTGAATGTTTCTAACAGCGGTTGCGAATGGGTAGGTCGCAATATTTTCGTCGACACAGTCGATAGCAAACAGGTATAGTCAGCAATAGTCTGCAGACTCAAAGTCAACTGGTGAGAGTTGTTTCCGTTTTCCATACGATCCCAGCAACATTCAACTTCATCGTTAATCAGCCGAGTAACTTTTTTCTACAACGATACGCGTGTGATGCATTATTATTCTATAGATTCACTGCATCTTGTAGTTGTACTTTTACATTGGGTTAACAACTGTACGACTGTAGCGCAACGATTCCCAGTTCTTTCGATTCCCATTTACTACTGAAGAAATCTCAAAACCCTTCTCATTTTTAGGTCAAGTTAGGGTAAATTATTTTCGTAAGTACGGTGATTCGGTCCATTATCAGATCACCACCAACCTTTTCCTCTAGAAGTGTGAAGAAAGCTTTAATGTAATTAGGCTCAGATTCATTTGCTGTTAGATTCTCGCATATCCTTCACCCAAGTTAGTTATCCAAGTTAGCTGCGCAGCATGAAGATAACTTTTCAGAACACTTAAAGCTCCGGCTCCAACTAATCTAAACTAATGCGAACAAGAACAAACTCTCGGTCGCATCCAAGATCGCGTTGGTTTTATTTCCTTTACAAAAGTATTTGTTTATTAGCATGCACACGAAACTTTGGGTGTTAGCTTTCTACCAATTGTGTTGCGTGTTTACTCCAACTTGGAGATAAGTAAAGTCTATTCGAGAGAAAGTTCGCGAGAGATATCGTGCAAATTATTACAAGCAGGAGTTAATTAAATTGACGATAAGAATGAACGTGTCTAAGCACAGACACAATTTACAGCTTGCTGAAAACACAATAATGAGAAGGTTATGACTAAACTGAACAACTTAACAATGTTGTAATCATTTCTGTATGTTAAAATTACTAAATCGAATTAAATTCTTCACAAATCTTGTCTCTTTGAAACTACACTCGTTCGCCAATTCTATTTTTATCATTTTATATTACTACTAGGAATAATGAGATGAAAAATTTTCGATCAATCTTGGACTTTTTACAGTTGATTTTTTTGTTTAATTGCACACTTGTGATTTGAAATAAGAATCCTATATTTATTGAAGATAGTTATTTTGTTTTCGACTGATTTGATATGAAGTATGAAGTAAAGATGCCTTTACAGTTATTACAAAATAGTAACTATAAAGAATACTTCAAGGCAACAGCATGTAAGCACTTTCTTGACGTCACTCATATGTATTGCAGTTATTGCACATGCTTCTTGTTTGAAGTCAGCTCCATGCACAGATAATTTCCAAATATGTGGACTTCAAAGCAAAACTCTCATAACTTGATCCAAATTAAAGATAAATTTTCGTTTGGCTATCCGACTGTGCACGGAATTAACAATTTCTATTTGCTTCTCTTTATCATTAAGTTATCATCATACACAATACTACACTGTTAATTAAGTTGTTCTGTCTCTGGATAATCTTATCAATTGGAAACTAAAGTATATGCATGCACTCTCTCTCAGATGAGGAACAAACACCTAGAACCGGCTTGTAAAAGAGAGAATTGAACCAATGTTTAACCTGTGGCATTGATTATCACGTACACGAATTAATCAACGAATATTGGTAAAGGAGTTTATCGGGTACTCCAAGGATTCAGGATTAGATCATAGTCCAAAATCACAATACATATTATATAGATTATAGCTCATTCAGGCATTTATCCAAAAATCTATCATTTGGACGTTTCAGTTGTCGAATAATATTTGTAAATACAGCGAAAACTCCCACAAGTAATAATTTTGTAACACGTTTAAGCCAGGCCAACAGATTGTGACTTGTAGATGAGATACTATACTGCATGAACCACGCCAACGCGAATAAATAATACTGTAGAAAAAGCAATGCCATTGCTTTACTGACTGACCACCTGGATATGCAGACAAAATGATGATAGAGAAAGAAATGCCGGGCGATGTGGATTTGATGATACAGTCAAGATGAAAAGGCGAGGAGGATTGACTTGGTGTTTACTTACATAGAAAGTATAATCTTGTAGAGGAATAAATTACAGCCGAAGGCAATTTATTCCATTACTTTCTTTGGTAAAAGCAAAACGAGGAAGCATTTCTGAGTGGCGAACAAACTTTCACACTCGAGAAATTCATCTCAAGGAAGAATGCAACTGATTACCCAGCTTCAGTGAAAGCTGAGTAGTTGAGCAGCGTTGATCTTGTTTTATGTTGATGGGAGAGCCCGAGGCCCTACTCAACTTGCATGTAATTCAATACCTCAATATGCCTATAAAATCTACTGCTATGGACAGAAAATTAAAATTGCTTCTGTGGCTCCTGTTCCACACACCGAAGTTATCGAGGGAGAAAGTCAGCAGTATGGAATAACAGAAAGGAAAAGTGAGCACATTGATACTTTGCAGCACTTGTGTTGTCTTACTTCTAGAACAGCGGTATCAAACTTTACTGCTGCTTTGATTTCCTAAGAAGCTATTTAATCCGTCAGTATACTTGCTTTAACACACGAGCATTAAGCATAGGAGTGACAGGGGTATTGTTCCACTAGAGTGTCTGGAGACAGCAACCCACCCACTTAACTACTTACTGTGGATGCTGGTCGTATGAGATTTGAGGATAAGACATTAAGAATTTCAGGCATCAATATTACAACAATCGTAAAAGGAAAAGCGTGCTTTCTCTCGTGTTAGTGTCATGAGGATGATGGCTAGAAGGCGTTTAAAGATCCTAGAGGGTCTGGAATGAAACCAACAGCTACTGGTGGATCGCTTTGTGTACCAGGAAATCAGGCCCCACTGAACCAGTTAAATGTTTATTGAGAAATTAATGATGTAAGTGTTAAGGCGTTTGTAAGTACTCGATAAACGTAACCATTTTATGCACGAAGGTATTCTTAATATCGGTATTCTGTCTATATGTGTACATTTATAGAAGCTACACACTCCGCAGTTTTGCTCTGATGATAATTACTCATTCACTTCTGAATCACATGTATAATGTCGGCTGAAAATTTAACATTTGCTGTGTTCTACTTCGACCGAACCCATACAAAATTCATTTTATGGATAGTTCTGGTTTCCTGACACCTGAAGCTTATGTAGAAGAAAATTACATGCTGATGCTAAGAACCCTCCCTCGTACACTTCGCTGTTTATGATAAGTATAGGTTTTAAATCCTTTTTGGATGTTTTCATTATTGCAAAGCAGTATCAACGGTTGTTTTCTTTTATAAAGACTAATGTGTGTTTTATTTGTCCGATTTACAGTAACCCGTGAGCCCCGCAAAGTATAACAAAAGATATAAATATTTAGCAAGTATGGTTCGGGTTTTTTATATGCAAAATAGTCACTCGAGCAAAAGATGAGATGTTAAAAGCTTCTCGTAAGTCCACGGTTCCTTGCTCTCTTGAGTTGAATCAAAGGGTTAAAAAGCAAGGAGCAGGACAGGTAATACTGTGAATTGAACTTTCGAATTTACAAACATTCAATCAACAATACGTAGCGAACTACAAAAAATAAGAAAATCAATACAAATATTATTTTCCAAGTTGATCCACCTCAGGTTAATGCGTTTGAATAGCGCCCACATCTAACACAGAAACATTAGCCCAGGCCCAAGTAAGAATAGTAGTAAATAATTTTTAAAATAAAAAACATTTCTGCATGATGAGTAAAATACAATTTTCCTTGCGCTCTAGGAAAAGTAAGCATTACCACTTCTCTGTGTCTTGCTTGCATACATATATTATTTTCACTTTACAATACTTTTCTCAATTTTCTGACAGATGTGATGACGCATTTGCATACGCTGTGTTTTGCTGAAAAAGGAACACGTGTGGAGTAAAGAGAAGCAACAAGATAATGCTTTTTCCTTTTTCCATACCCTTCAACCTGTCCAAGAAAAAGAAGTCTTTGTTAAGCCCTCCATGCAGGAGGAAATAAGTGATGGAATAAAAGGAAGTTACAACTGCCTACCTGTTTGATGCCTGAGTGGTAATTTTTCTCCCTCTGAATACTTTATTCTATACTTTCACTGTATCGTATATCATCCCATTGTGAGTAACGAGGTAGTCAGATACCACCGAAGAATAATTCTACGACTGCAAACTCAACGGAATCAACTATCTACACTTTACACTGACTTTCAGTACATCAGTTCAGGCGTTTTGCACTTAATATGACTGTGGACAGCATTTCACTCACGTTGTTTTCCCCGTGTGAATGAAGGAAGAGAGTATTAGTGATTCCACACTTCAATTGCTCAATTTATGTGAGCACTCAAATTCGTCCTATCCATATTTTATATCTATCTATCTCTGCGTGAAAATAGCATTTGTAGAAATGGAAATTCCCTGAAGACAAACTAATATTTCGTATGAATTCCATTCTGACTTTTAGCAGATCGTAATAACGGTTTGATTCAGTTACATGCTGCTCTTGACTACCTTACACATGCCAAGCTGAAAAGTCAAATGTCATAGACTGACAGGGACATCATCTTTTGTGAGTGCAGCTCTACAGAAAGCTATACGACTAGCATTATGGTATTAACAATACCCACTATTCTCAAGTGCACAGAAGAGGATGGAAAGAGCAAAAGTGTATGAGCCCAATATAACTGTGTAAGACTTTCCCTTCATCCCTGCTGGTTTCTTTCTTTCTTGTTTTATTATGTACTTTCCTACAGAGCCTTTTTCATCATTGCCAGCCTCACTACGAAGAAATAGGTCGTGGTGGGGATTTTTTATTTCCAAACGGTGAAGAGGAAAAGACTATTTGATTTGCTAGCAGGAGAAGGTTTAATCTCGAAAATGGTAACGTCTATAAGACCAGACACTTAGCATTACTCTCACTTCCTACTGCATTTCTTGGTGAAATTGGAAAGGATGTTTATCTAACATTGGGGGTATAAGATATATAAGACGCGCACACGTTATTAGGATGTAATTGTAACCTAACGCCGGTTCAAGTAATGAAGGCAGAGTATACGGACTGGACTGAACTTCTGGCTGAGAGACTGGACACATGACAAAAAAGTGATTATGATGAAGTAAGCTCTCTTTCTTCAAAGAAACGTTGTTTTTTCAGCTACAGGTTTTTTTCTGTGTGGTAAGCCACTGCTTATCGCTTCAGAGTTGATGATGGTGGGTGTCTTGGAACTCGGAAGGATCAAGTATATAGCGGATTTCAATTAAACATTAGTTTCATTCAAGAAAACAGTGTGCAGGTTAGGTACGTAACTCCATATAGTTTTCTTTCTCACTCACCCACCCACGCTTTGAATGTTAAGTGTCTAAACTTTTGTTTGCCTTACAAGTATACAGTTTCTTTAAGCGTATGAATGGTTCCGTACAGTGTTAACCCGTTCTTAGAAAGTATGCAAATTTAAATTTGCTTTTAAAGGGTACTCCCACTTATAATTTTGTAGTTTGCAATAAAATACCTATTGAATTTGAACTCGCATTCATCAAAGAACAACGTGAGCTCGTCAAATCCAAACTATCTAAATGCGTGGGTGACCAGCCTGGCTCTGCAGTGTCTGCAGATACAGCAATATTTTTTTGGAAAGAACTATTCTCTCAAATTCTGTATTTTTCCTGTTGTTACTATTGTTTCCGAGCTGAACCCTTGACTGGATTGGAGCAGGAAAAAGTGTGGGGGCTGCGAGAATTGAGTAAATACACGTTCCTTCAAGTCTGCAAATAGATCATTCATTGTCTGCTGAAGACTGCTGCTGAGTTTCTAGATCAGGTCAGGATGAATGTAGCAAATGAGAACAGGGAGAGCCCTAACACACTTTGATTAAGAAGGATGGCTTTCTTTTCGAAAATCGCTAAGGAGCTGATGAGCCGAAAAGTCCCAATTGCTCATGTGGAGCAGATAATCTGATATTAAGCGAAGCACTTCGTCGTAGGTTGTGTACCTGCGTTGCATCTGTATTCTTTGGGGCATCTTAAGAAAGGCTAAAACTCAAAACAGACCTAGTAGATGTGATGTTTCCACCAGTCTCTCCAAATAACACGGTAAATAAAATCTACTAAAACAGACCTATTTGAAACTGGATATAATGTAATTTATTGTAATTTCAAAAACTGGAATTCAAATACATCCTGGCTCGATCTTCCTAAATTTTAACACTTTCGCTAATCACAAAAATGCTGTTACTAAACAAGCTTTTCCCAGTCATCCGTTGAATAGTTGTGTATGTGTTCGTCGCTGAATGAAAGGCGACTACACTAATATTATTGAAAGATTTTGAATACAAAAGACCTTAAAAGACTGCTCTTCGTTGAACAACTCACAACTCTAGTAATTTTCCAGTACATTAATTAACGAAGTATCACACTTATCTCCGGGAAATCCTATTGTTTCTCCTCTCATTCAAGCAATTAGGATTTTCATTCCATTTTCTAGCATACAATAGTCGGCATGAAATGTTGATATGGCTGTAGCATTCGATCTGAGCAAGGTGGAATTGCTTCTCTTTGTTAGCGAAACTTAAAGCCAAAGCTTGGAAAACTCTCAGCTGAATTTCCTAAGGGAACTCATCTGCCTTACATATCGTGATTGGCTTATTTATACCACCACCTGACATAACACTTCAGCTTCATCCGTTGGGAATGACGTTAGTTTCACAGAAGCGCATAACAATTTCACTACGAAGTGTTGATTACTCAGGTACTTACGTAAATTTATAGTCCAACAAGATGCTGCCTAGAAAGCCGAACTACACAATATTTCTCGGAGCAGACCGTAGCATGCATACCAGTCGAGTCTATAATCAAACATGCGATTAATGAGAATGTTTATATAATAGCATTTCTCAGAGAAACTGTCCTTTCTATTCATTCATCACTATCATCATCATTTTATGCATAATCTGCCTATTGTTGGATTACAGAGCAATCATCGGTCTCAGCATAAAAGCCATGTGTGTGTGATGAGAAGGTGTGGTCTTTTGCAAGGAATTACCAAGAAGCAAGATAAGATAGATAAGTGAAATGAATGAGCTACAAAGTACGAAGGCCTAACGATCAACGACAATTTTCAATTCCATATATTCAACAGCAGCAGTAGAGGCCTTTTGAAATTAATGGCAGAGAAAGTCCAATTTATCTCGAATTGGTGACAGCTGTAAGCTCCGGCTTAGGAGTTCTATTCATTGGCCACAGTTTGCACGAGAGTGTTCAACTAGTACACAGAATACTTTGTACTTTTCCTTCGTCCATATATGACTTGGAATGAATTCCTCACTAACTGGTAATACCGTAGTACTATATACAAAAGACCTATCAATAATGCGAGTGTAGCATTATAGTCGAATTGGGGAGCTAGTTCTCAGTACTTTCTTTTTCACCCAGGGAATAATGGTTCTCTCGTTCTCCATCGTTTTCTATAATTGCATCCTCTTTCCGACATACTTTAGCCTAATGATGAGAAAAAGACTTTCTCTAGGTTAGCTTAACACTCTTTTATCCCTGACTTTCGTCGAACATAAAAGGGGAATTGGTAAAAGTCATTTCTTTCTGTCTCTAGGTCGATTCAACTTAAAAGCTATGTGACCTTGGCTCTTGATGGAACTATTAGTATGAGTAGTAGTATAGTTCTAATAAAGCAATCTGTAAACATAATGTAAGTTTCCAGTTGCTCTTTTGATTCCGTCTCGCTTCACAAATAATTTGCCTTTTCGTATGTAACCGACTTCACAAGGATTAAGGACCGAGTTGAAAGCAATGTCAGTGTGTCAGTCACGTAGGTTTAACTCAATTCCGTTTCAAATACAGCTCTCTAGTTTCTCTTTGTACTTTTTCTGCAGCAGTGTAGTAAGCATGATTGATAGTTGCATCTAAAGTGCCACACTACTTTACCGGAATTACTCACAGAGTCACTTTGTTCTGTCAAAGAGACAGAAATTCACGCAGACGACATCCCAACAGGGAAAAGTCGAGAAACTTCGTAGTAAATACCCGTTTAATCAAAGGACACGTCATGTCGGGAAGTGATAAAGATGTTTCGAGCAGACTCAAGTTTCAATTACAGGGTTGTAGAAGTCGATTAAATTTATTCGGGTGTAAAGAATCGCTTCACTCGCACTTGCGGTTAGCAGGTAGGATGTAGCTAGACTCCTCGGAGTGAAATGTTGTCCTCGGGGTGGAATAAGCTGACAAGAAGGGAAACAATCAGACACACTGTACGCTTTGGTGCAAGGCCTATTTGATCCTCAGGTGGAAATTAACTCTGATTAATTACACGATATGCTTCACACAATTCCCTCGTTGATAGATTTTAATTAACGTCATGTCAGCTACGTGACCACTTCGTCATCAACTTCTACAAACTGTCGTGTCGACACGCAAGGTGACAAGTGAAAGTGATTAGCTCAATTTCTAATTTCATCAACATATTGTAAGGGACCGTAAGGGACCAGATGGATTTTTACAGGCACGTATTTCGTTCATGCAACTACATTCTTGCATCCGCATTAATACATACAACATTAATCCACGAAGGTAAGTTACATCTAGAAAGTGAAATCTTACGTGTGCCATCAAAGCGAGTGGCGATTGTGTCCAAGAAAGTATTCTGGGGTGCCAGAAGTCCCTTTCTGTTCGGCATTCTGAGTAAACCTATCTTGAGACTGTTTTGGTGATTTCTTAGATTTTTAGATTACTTTAGGTCTTCCTTCAACAAATGTGATCGGCTGCGACTCTGAATCCTTTCATCCGATAGGTTGCTGATTCATTATTAACAGATTTTGCAAGAATGACGCAAGCAGAGTCGGAAAAGGCCTGTAGTTTCAATTAGGCGTGTTGTTTTTTTCTGTATGTAGGTGCCCTTTCACGTAATTCCTTATTTGCTCTAAGAATCGCACCAGCTAAATCTTGAGGTAATTTGTTTGTGACAAATATTTATCAAGCTCTCGTAAACATTGACGGGAGGGATTTTACGTAAGAAGCGATTAATATTTTGTTGCACAGTAGCATGTGAGAGTGAAAGTCACAGACTCATTGGGCTATTCCAAACAAATTCGACTCAGAGTAGATTTCTCATTTTCCTTGCACACAAATGTTGAGAATAATGTTATCTTCTTCCCAGTGTGAATGTTTTTCGCACTCCAGTCCACCACTCCTGTGTAATCACATTTATTGCCTGTGCAGTATTATCTTTCCCTTGATTCTCATATAATTAAATGGTCTCTATCTGCTACTGAAGTGTGGTGGAGGATGAGGAAAGGATTGAAATCAGGCAAGTAACACTGTGACGCAAGTTTCTGCTACTATGGACTGAACTATTCGATAGTAACAGGCAGGGGATGGATGTTGGTAATAAAATCATTGCATCAAGAAAATTCCCGGATGCTGATAAACATTAAGTTTTACAGCACGTAGATTAATCCCACTGAGGACTGAGAACTGAACTTGTGAGCTGAATTTTTATGATCTACACGAGAATTAAATGTCAATTTCTCTCTGAAGCAGCAAACATAGTTGATAGTGTCGTTAAAGTAAATTCTAAGCAAGTTGTAGTCAAAATCCTGCTTGAAAAAGTTCACTTGCTTTCTTTTGATTCCTGACTGTATTGTCCCTCGAATGTGGTGAATTGCTGTCGAGTGTCGTATTGCGGTTTCCGGCGTTTCCGGAGCTGAAAAACAAAGAAGGTGCTCGCATGAAATAGTGTGACCCATTAAATAATCCTAATTACGAATTTATTTATCAACATGACATGCATTCACCTTCTGACACATATCAATGAATTGAAACGACTAACCGAAGCCAAGTGCAAAAGTTTTATTGCTACATGTGCTTTAGCTGAAATTGAATTATTTTAGCAGGGATGGAACCTTTTAAGAGAGATTTTGTGTGCCGTTTTCCGTGTACATAGCAAATATTATCATCGTTCTTTCATTTTTTCTTCGTTATCACTTCGAAAGTAAAATAATTAAGGATGGGTAAGGATTCACGTAGAACAGCCAGTCTTATTCTCTCTCTCTTATTCGAATAGTCTGAAACTCTGAACACAATTTTTGCGAGGCTAGGGAGGCTGCACACCAAGTTAGTTATTTCAGAGTTCATAAATCAATCAGCGAAGTGGCACATCGTCTTGCGGTTCTTCCCTCAAAATAAATTGGAGTTAGTGAAAGCGCAAAAAAATATTCACTAAGTAGAAGCCTCGTTCACCGTCTGGAACTTGGAATCCTTTGAGAAAGAATAGAGTACCGTTGATCCGCCTTGTTTTCCGATACTTTGCTTTCACTATCCCTCAGAACCAAACTTTTGTGGTACACTTTTCCCCGGTGGTAGGGGACTCACCTCAGAATGAAATATTGAGAAGGCCAGCACTGCTGACAAAGATTGATGATACTGGAATGAATATTTAATGCGAGTCTAGTAGGTGCACTCGTTAGGAGTCCTTTCATTGTACCTGCACCCTTCAAATTTCAATGATACACTCCGACCGGAAATCACTTTCCCCAAAATCCTACAAGTCTTCCGGTCGCATCACATTATACTGTGTAATCCTCTTTCGTGTCTTTCATTTGATACGGCCACACTGAAATCTCCGTAATATATCCTGTCTCATCTCTACTTCTTACCTGTATAACAATAGTTCGCCCACAGGAACCATTTTTTTGTAATCTTCTTCACAGGAGAAAACTAATAGGATGACAAATAAATCTGTTGTTGTGCTTACTACAAGAGTTTCTGTAAACTTTCTTTGATGTCTCTTCTACGTTATAACTCGATATCTCCAATAGCTAAGCGATAAATAAATTACATCATCACTAGTTCGGCAAGTAAGCAACCTTGATGAGTCTTCCGTGTAAAACCTTTTTCTTTGATACAATTCCTTGCAAACAACTTCCTGGATTTTCTAAGGTTTAATATCTATGGTCCTGCACAGACATACAAAACAAAATCAGTACCATCATGAAACAAAGTATGCTACAAGACTACGCACAAATCAAAAGGATTATTCACCCTACAACAGTTCTAACCATTGCATCCTTATCACACACATGTATACGAACTTACGAACCATACAACCTACACATCTACACGTCCTAATCACCTACAATAGCACACTGCATACTACATTACACGAAAAACCAGAGCAAAATGAAAGCTATTTCCTGTCTCTGGAGAGCACTTTCACCAGACACGAAGAAAGTATTCGTACTTCCTTTATTTCATGTACGAACCAGGAAGACATAAGAATTATGCCATCTAAACATTCCCAAAACATTCACATACTCACCTAACAGTTATTTTGCGTTCATCCTTAATTTTGCATCCAGGTCTGGGAATTCAATAAACCCGATTTGGTTGTGGGCGAAAGACAAACCAGTTTACCTACGACTGCCTACAATCCTACCTACCAACGTGCCAACCAGTGAAAGAGGGAAAGAGAAACCAAGGAAGGTTGTAGGTTGTAGTGAAGGGAGAAAGCGGATATAGAAGAAGGGTTGGTGAAAGTAATAATACCACAAAAGAGAAAGACCTTACCACACAAAACTTCTGCAGGGCTTCTCCAGTCGCAAGAGAGCAAACTGTTGCTTGCTGAGCCTCCTGGAAGATTGATCCGTCCGTCTCGCCTATTTCTTGTGCAAGTAGGAGTAGCAGCAGCAGCAGTTCCTTGGGTGACGCTCTCTTCCCTACTGACTCCACAAGAATAGGTTTATGATATCTGAGAGATGTGTCCTGGGAATCTTGCCTCGAATATCCTACCTTCACTCGTCCTGGGGAAGATTTACTACCCCGAAATTATACCAACTCGTCTACTACCATGCAACTTCTGTGAACAAAATTCTCCGGAGAAAGTGGTTTTTCGGGCAGATGAAACGATTGGATTCACGTTATTCTTCAATTTAATGCTTGTTTGCTTTAGTTGACCGTATGAATATGTATGAATGTATGATACGGTATGATGAGAAGATCTCCCGAATTGATAGAAAAAGAAAAGTATATTGGTGAACTGAATCTTTGTGTGTGGATTACTGATAGCTCAGTCCTAGCTCCTCCTTACATAATGACGATGGTGAAAGAACATGGATTTACGCTATAAAATAAGAACTTATTCGTACAGGTTGGAAAAAGGCTTAAATCTCACAATAGGATGGTAGAAGATGACTTTGGTGCATACACAAAAGTTTACTTAAGAGATTTCCACTGAAGGATTCCACGCGTAGTGTTGTTAGACGGTACATGTATTTTATGTATACTCAACCCGTCAGTCCTTCTCTACGGATGGTTGGTATGTGATTGAGTTACTTTTCACTAGGCTTATTATATCGGAGATTTTTTCTATGAAAGGATTTGGAGATGGTCGGAGAGTCGTAGAATGGGAATAGGAGGTAGAGCTGTCAGAGCTGTTAGAGTGCTAACTGATAATGTTCGAATTAATTTTGTTCTATACTATTACTATCACTTAAAAACAGAAAGCACACACGCTATTAGAATTTTGAAGCTTTTAGAGCAACCGATGTAATCAGCTTGTCCGCTTGTATGAAGATTTAACTAGCAGCTCCAATTACTGATGATGGGGGATGAAGAAAGATAGAAAGCTTCGATCTGGGATTATACAACTGACAAGAGAGGTAAATTGAGACGATTTTTTATTTCTCGTGGGTTTGGTCTTCTGTTCTCAAGCCATGTTACTAGATTTATAGGGCACAGGCAAGTGATGCAAGGTAATTACAAATAGATGAAAAAATCGTCCGTCGAACAACACCGAAGTTGTTGTGTAGTGTACTATAGATGAAGTTAACGCTTTCAGTTTCAGTGATAAGCTGATATAGCGCTGAACTTGGCGCACAGTAGGGACTTCTAGCTCTTCTATTTCCTCAAGAAGTTAGACTCCAACTGAGCTTTCGGAGTGGAAGCTCTCTCTGTTTTAATGAAACAGTGTTGCTTAAAGTAAAGAGAAGCTCCGCTTTTTCCCAAAGAATTCTCTGATTCCCGTACGTGTACTTTCCTCACCTTTTCTTTTCTGACTGTCATTCATGTCGTCAAGTTCGTTGTATTGGGAGTTGATGATTACGCGACAGATTGAAATGCACAGAATTATAATGCAAATTAAACAATACTGTTTAATCAAGGCTAACCTGCAATCACCTGATTGCAGGTTAGCCTAAAGGTAGTTTGTAATATTGTATGGCTGTATTTAATTGGTTCAATAGATCGGAGGGATAAGTATTGTGGACATTGTATTGACTGTTTACTGTTTACCGGAACTCTTTAATGTCAACTACACGAAAACGACTTACTAAGCTTAGAGATTATGTACAACTTTCTAATACAGCTCAGCACCGGAAATCGGCCACCAAGTGTTAAGATTATTATATCTATTTTAATGAAATAATTCATTGCAGTTCAAAATATTCAATTTTTCGAATACCGTAAGTTTATTTAGTACCCATTCACTGTCTTTATATAAATATTTTTATTTCATTATAATTCAATAATTATGTAACTAAACGTGCTCCAAGTATTCACTTCTGAATCTGAAACTTAGAAATAGTCAACAGCAGTCCATTTGTAAGAAATACAGGATTCGATACAATTAAAATTCCAGCAATCGTACTACCGTACCAGTAAACAAGAATTATCTACAGTAGATGCAATTTATCTGAATTTCTACTTATTCAAATATAATCAAAACCGTCCTACTTCTTCTTCTTTTTGTCCTTTTTCTTTCTTTCTTCTTCTTCAGGAGGAGAGTAGGTGGGGGAACTCGGTGAGTAAGTTGGGCTTGCGGGACTGTAATTAGGGCTTGTCGGCGAATAAGACAACACTTGTGACTGAGGACTATAATTGGGACTGGATGGGCTGTACGACGGTGAGCTTGGACTGTATCTTGGAGAGTAAGTGGGCGAAGTTGGGCTGTAACTGGGGCTAGAGGGACTGTAATTTGGAGAGCTTGGTGAATAACTTGGGCTCGTAGGCGAGTACGTTGGACTTGAGGGGCTGTAATTAGGAGAAGAAGGGCTATAACTTGGAGACGATGGTGAGTAACTAGGACTCGTCGGCGAGTAGCTAGGACTTGTCGGAGAATAGCTCGGGCTTGTTGGCGAATAGCTAGGGCTTGTAGGAGAATAACTTGGGCTTGACGGTGAATAGCTCGGACTCGTTGGAGAGTAGCTTGGGCTTGTTGGTGAGTAACTCGGACTCGTTGGCGAGTAACTAGGACTCGTTGGAGAGTAGCTCGGGCTTGTCGGAGAGTAGCTTGGACTCGTTGGCGAATAGCTGGGACTGGTAGGAGAATAGCTTGGGCTGGTTGGAGAGTAGCTCGGGCTCGTTGGAGAATAGCTTGGACTTGTGGGAGAATAGCTCGGACTTGTTGGAGAGTAACTTGGACTTGTCGGAGAATAGCTTGGACTCGTGGGAGAGTAGCTGGGACTCGTTGGAGAATAGGTTGGCGACTGATGGGGCGAGTAGCTAGGAGATGTTGGACTATAACTTGGACTTTTTGCCCCAATCGGACTTGTTGGTGAGTAGTTGTTTGGCGAATACGTTGGACTTGACGGGCTCATTCCCGGAGACGACAGTCCATAGCCTGGGGAGCTTGGCGAATACGTTGGAGATACGCCACCAGGACTTCCTGGAATGTAGTATCCACCACCCGGACTTCCTGGACTGCCAGGTCCACCTGGAGATCTTCCACCAGCTGGCGAGAATCCACTGATGATATCAGATGCAGCAGATGGAGAAAATCCAGGTCCGGGTGTCATGCCAGTACCGGGTGACCAGACATCACCGTACATAGGCGTAGCTCCTGAAGTCCACGGAGTTGCTTGAGGACTATTGGCACTTGGTGTTGCAGCAGATCCGAAAAACGTTCCTCCAAGCCCGAGAACTCCGTCAGGTCCTGGTCCCATCGGCAGTTCTATTCCGAACTTACACTTCTCGGCGTCGAGAATTAAATCGAAGCATCCAGTTCCCATTCTCGGAAGTTGACCTAAATAATAAATTGTACATAATATAGTAAGTGCCTACTGAATATATGGACATTATAATTTTTAACAAATTATTTCGAACCCATTATGATATTTTCTGAAACTCCCCGCATAGGGTCAACTTCGGCATGGCTTGCAGCATCCATTAACACATCAACAGTTTCTTCAAAGGAACATCTCATAAGAGGACCAGTGTCTTGTCTGTTAATTCCGTGACGAGTGATCGCCATCAAATGACCCTTAGCCGTCATTACATCGCACAACAGAGCCAA
The DNA here is from genome assembly GCA_034696625.1 of Isotomurus palustris. Lineage (NCBI taxonomy): Eukaryota > Metazoa > Arthropoda > Collembola > Entomobryomorpha > Isotomidae > Isotomurus > Isotomurus palustris. The sequence goes on along the minus strand of JAQGAD010000247.1, from coordinate 35,350 downwards.
ATGACGGTAGTTAACGTACAATCCGTAGAATGACAGAACAGCATTCATTTCCTTCTCCACACACTTTCTCACAGCTTCTATACCCAGAACCTGAAGAAAAAAAATCACTAGTTAAGCATTTTATAACACGTATATCACTGTGGCTAATTTTATATGTCTTATATCAGAAAAAAATTGGAGAATAGTAATTCATTGAGTGCACTCAGAAACAAGATTTCATCATTATGAAAATCAATCTTAAGCCTAAAGCCAACTTTAACACTACATACCGTAAATATCTCGCAGATGTCATTCGAGTACGTCCTAATTGGATCAACATCCCTCTCGCTAAGAACTCTCATCAAGCTGGTTCCGTCCGTTTCCAAAAGCCATTCCGCAATGGCTTTGAATTCCCCAGTATCAGTCACAACAATCCTCTTCTTGGCGTCGGTTGAAGGAAGGTGCATGTACACTTTTCCAATGGCTTCGATACCCTGGAGTGTCATGTCCGACAACATGTTTGCTTCAATACAACGCAAAAACATGTCATCTTCCATTTTGTCGGCAGAATCCTCTTCCTCTGGATTACCACCGAACTTTGATCCGTCTTCTGAGTTCATAATACGAATTCGAAGTACTAATTTTTCTGCATTGTCGTCATTGAAAATACAATTCAAGTCGTCCCCAAACCCGGCATTGATTTTCTCAGCAATCTGTTCCATTGTCAATTTCTTGTCCGTCATTCTCTTTCTGTCTAATTCTATTCGAAGCAACCACGGGGAAATGCGATTAGGATCGAAGTCAGGCATTTCGTAGTACACATTCACGAACTCCTGATCTTCAGATATCACAGTATTTTGTGGATCTGGATCATAATAGATTGCAGTGTTTGCAGTAACTTTTCTTAAAGTGGTGTGTTCCAAACGGCACAATACGTTCTTGGCTTTCTCAGCGTCTCGAGCTGCTGAACCAGTCAAAAACACCGTCAAAGAAGGAGCTTTAGGCTTTTTACTGATGTTGATAATTTCCTGTAAAACAAGAAAGAGCAGTTATTAACCACTTTTACAAAATAATATAAAACTTTACTTCTATATCAATGATGAGTGTTTTGTTACCTTTAATCGGGGTACTCCTAATGTGACGTTCTTCGAAGACACTCCTGCGAAATGGAATGTATTCAGTGTCATCTGTGTCGCAGGTTCTCCTAATGACTGGGCTGCGAGAGCACCGACCATTTCACCAGGCTGAACTTGAGCTTGCTGAAATCTTGTTTCGATTTCACCAATCAACCATTCAAATGCTTCTGATGACAGTCTAAATTCCTCAGCCACTTTTCGTGTACACAGCGTAGACCGAACCAAGCATCGAAACAGCAGAGTTGCATTATCGTTAGCCTGAGTGGAAAGCTTATCGTCTCCTGCTACGATAACACACTTCTTCAGGAGGTTGTCTACTCCTTCTATGACTTTAGTAGGATTGAGATCAACAGGAGCTCGTTTGTCGATGTGAAAAATTTTCTGAACATTCCAAATCATTCTTTTCAAGTTGCAGGGTAATACGACATTACTCTCTCCAGTCGGAAAAATCTGTCGCATATTCGCCCTGTCTTCTTGCAGTCTTTCCCATTCTTTCTCCACAGCAGAAATCACCTCTCCAGAACCGACTATCTCCCTCATAATTTCTTCGTTGAACAACTTTCGTAAGTATCGTTCGTTCGTTGGATCGAATTTATATCTTGACTCGAAAGAACGGTTAGACAGTTTGATGGTTGGAAGACTCTGATGTTCTACATTTTCAGCTGCCAAACCATCTTCACCATATCGCAACTGAATAAGTTGTCCAACTGAGTTTCTCACTGTTCCATCATAATGAACCATAACGGACTCCATAGCTTTGATCAGTCGACGCTGAATGTATCCAGTTTCAGCAGTTTTCACGGCTGTATCGATCAATCCTTCACGACCTCCCATAGCGTGGAAGTAGAATTCAGAAGGTGTTAAACCAGCAAGATAAGAGTTCTCCACGAAGCCTCTAGACTCCGGACCGTAATCGTCTTTGATGAAATGTGGCAATGTTCTCTTCCGGAAACCGAAAGGTATACGTTTACCTTCCACGTTTTGCTGACCAACACAAGCAATAACCTGTAAGTGTAAGAGAGTGTAATTTAAAATATCATTCATTGTACACACTCTACAAAATTCTCAGTAAACTAAAACTTTAGCATACCTGAGAAATGTTGATGTTAGATCCTTTAGAACCAGCGACCACCATAGCTTTTAGGTTGTTGTACTCAGTCAAGGATTTTTTGGCGGAACCTCCTGTCTTGTCTCGAGCGTCATTGAGAATTCTGTTTACTTGATTCTCGAATGTTTGTCGCAACGTGTTACCAGGAGTGGGCTCCAGCTCCATATTATGGGCCTTCTGTATAACTTCTATCACATCCTCTTTGGCTTTTTTGATTGTTTTCTGGATTTCCTGATATGTCTGTGGATCTGCAATGGTGTCACCAATACCGATGGAGTGTCCTAAAATATGGATAGAATAATTTAATTTATTAGTGTAACATACCCCAGCATATTACCTACATTTGATAGCTTTTGTGCTTTCTTTACCTTCATAAAGTAGCCAATTGTTGACTACAGTTTGGATGTTACCGTAAAACTGTCCAGCGACTTCGTGACCAAGTTCCGTAAAGCAAATATGGAGCAATGAACCTTCTGATGTCCCCAGCGTTTTCTTACAAAGAATACCCATAATGAGCTCTCCGTGTTCTACCATGACCTTGGTGTCACCCGGGGAAATCCATTTGTACGGACCATCATCTTCGTCATCAGGATGAGTTGCGTGCGTTTTAATTAAATTAACGTTTCCGGGAATAATGAGAGTGAATAGCTGCTTTCCAGTCCACAGGGGGATGGGTTTCTGAATTGCAGGTTGAGGCATTTTTCCATCCCAAATTGGCAAGAACATAAGTAGATTCATCATTTGTTCCTGTATAAAACATAAATAATTTTAATTAGTAAATAAAGCTTGTATTATTATCGTTGAAGATGAAGATTTTAACATTCTTTTCAGAAAAAAATTGGAGATAACTTGATTATCACGGAATTGTCATAACTGTTATTTTATCATCATTTAGTGTACTATTGAACAATAACAATAAGTCACAGCTTTCCAGCCCTACAATCTCACCTTAGTTAAGAAGACGTCTCGCTTAGTCATCTTCCTAACGCCTGTCAATGTATCTTGCACAATACCCATGACCGGCTTGTTAGCTTGAGGAGTGATAATTTGTCTCGTTGTTATATGAAGATTTTCAACTTCTGCCCGAGTCTCCATTGATTGAGGGACATGAAGATTCATTTCATCCCCATCGAAATCGGCGTTGTATGGAGTTGTACAACTAATATCAATTCCAATCATATATCTCACAATCTCACCTAGTAATTTCTAAAAATATGTATTTGCATTTTCTGCGAAAGCTGACATACCTCAAGTTCATTCGAAATGTTGACCACGGCAATACCTTAACACGATGGCCCATCATAGACATTTTATGCAGGGTAGGCTGCCGGTTGAAAATTACCAAATCTCCATCGCGGATATGTCGTTCGACCTTCAGGAATTAATCGCATTGTAAGACTCTCCATGACAGATTACACACTTGCACATTTATAGAATTCTCAACGTACCTTATATCCTAACATCAAATGCAAGTCTGATGGTTTAGGGTGAAATCGAAGATCTATTCGGTCGCCATTCGAACGGATAATGTATTTTGCACCGGGATATTGATTATTTCCTCGGGATACTAGTTCGGACATCCTGAAAAAAGTGTTAACATGTTTTACTGTCCTATCACCCAAATATAGCCTAAGTTGTCATTACTTTTCAATGTTGAATGGAGTAACAATTTCAGGAAAGGTCAAGTTTTGAGCGATACTTCGAGGAACTCCAACCTGGTCGATTCGCAAATTCGGATCAGGAGTAATGACAGTACGTGCAGAGAAGTCCACACGCTTTCCCATCAAGTTTCCTCTGATTCGACCCTCCTTGCCTTTCAATCTTGCTTTAATAGCTTTCAGTGGTCTTCCGGACTTTTGCATAGCTCTGGGTAATCCAGGCATCTCATTATCAGTCAAAGTAGCCACATGAAATTGCAGCATCTTAACATTTTCTGCAAGAATATGAGCTGCAGCTCCTGACTGCTCGTTACGCAATAACTCATTGTTAGCTTTGATAATGTCTGCCAACTTGTGAGTTAAATCATCTTGATTTCTTGCAGATCCATACATAACTACAGCAGGTCGAACTGGTAAAGGAGGAACCGGGAGTACACTGATTATCATCCAATCAGGTCGCGCAAACTTCGGATCCATGCCCATCACGAAACATTCTTCATCGGAAATGTGCTTGAAGATTTCCAGGACACGCTCTGCAGTTACGATCATTTTCTTTTCTTGATCGTCTTCATTAACATGTTTCCACTCAGCATTAAGCTCTAGCCCGGTTTTCTTGATTCGAGGTTGATAACGTCCGCAACCGCCATGACCACTCTTCTTAGCCTACAATGCATATGTTAGATTTAAAATTTACATATTAGATTATAAAATTTCAGACTTACAGTAATCATAGGATCTTCTTCTGCAGCGTTTAGACCATCCATTTCATCACCACCTTCGCAGATGCTTTTTCCTTTGCAAAGATCATACACAAATCCTAATCTTCGCCGGGGTTGGCCTTTGGTTTTCAATACGATCTCCCGAATTTTAGGATGATTCGGAGAAACGAGCATTTTGGAACAGTAAAAGCACACACACCTCAGTGTTTTCATGGTCTTAGTAAGAAAGCCACAATGAAACACAGGTTTCGCTAGATCAATGTGACCAAAATGTCCGGGGCATTCTGTCTGTCCTCCAGCACATGTTTGACAACGGGAGTTACGATCTATCACTCCTTGTCGTGGATCCATCAATCCCCCAAGTTTCGGTCGACCACCTTCATATATCTCTGGAAATTTAATTCCTCCTTCGGTGACAGACATGCGGCGCTGTAAACAATACGAATAACTTCTTTCTTGAATCCATAGATGAAATTCGATTACACATTTATGCACGCGACATGCTTTCCACTTCGAAGTAATGCACGGAATTTGTAATTTATTCGAGCAGCAACAGTTCATCTGAATATACATTTACTTACGATTTCATCTGGTGACAGGATACCAAACTGGACCTTCTTCACGGTCCGAAGCGGTGCCCGAGAGTCACTGGAGATCGCTGCCATTGTATTCGATGGTTATGGAAGACGTGCCTTCTGCAAGTTATCAGCACGTAAGAAATGTCAGCCACAAGAGCTGTAACAAAAATTATTACCTTGCTTTGAAAATAATAAATACAAATACACCTTTATTTTACCCCATAATATGTATTCCTTACACGCAAATATGAATTACAACTAAATGTAGTTAAACTTGAAGTCCGAAAGCCACAAATTCGATGCTTTCGGGGCATAAGTATAACAATTACTTTGCGATGCCTATAGCACTACCGCGGAATGTAACATCCACAGCAGTGACTCTAGGATCGCCTCAAACATAAATAATTTCCAAGTAGTGCCAAGTACAAAAATGTTTATAATGATGGGTTCTTTATTATTAAATTATACTTAAATTCAATTCTAATCTACACTCATCATAAAGCCTCAGAGTAAATGAAGTAATTTTTTTATTTGTAGGAATCGTAGTCATAAAATTCATAAGTAACGGAAAGAAATTCTTCCCTCCTCAATTTTAAACAAAAGAATTAACGTAAGAACTGAAATAAAACAAACCAAATGAATCTTATGAATCATAATTTGAGTATAATTGGGTAGTATAAAAACTGACAACTTTTCACTACACCACTTTACAAAAAAGAAATCGTTTATAGCCTAGCATATTATACGTTAACTCATTCTTCTATCACAGAGCCTTGCAGCAATTGCACTAAACAAGGCCAACATGAACTTTACAATGAACTCAAACTTTACCCTAAAAATATGCCATTAAATCTACCTGAACGGCGAAAATTCGACCACCTCCTTATAGCTCGCACTTAGGCCTTTCTTTCGACGTACAAATGGAAGTGGGGGGTTTCGAAATCGCTCAGAAATCAGCGATATAAGTTGAGAGCGCCGTGAAGGTGACCCAGTAGGAGCGAAACTCCATATTGGAATGGAGAGCATTGCATGAGAAGCATCTCTTCCACCTTCACTCGCTCGGCGTTCCTTCCACAATCAGGAGGACGAGGCCCACCGCACTCACTCCACTATTTATACTCACCTACACCCACCCTCTCGCAACTCCACCGTAACTCCGCCTCTTTCTCCACGTGCAACATAGGAAATAAAGGCGGTCCTTCATTCGCTTTACCACGGGCACATACTACTTCTCCCAACATCAACGGCTGCGAGGGAACGACTTCCCCTATACTCCCCATGCCTCACTCGCAGACGTTTTCTTCAGCATGAAATTGGACATGATATTCGTCACCTCATACCACCGTGCTACTGACTCCCATTTACGCAGTTGAGGTTACGAGGTGTCGTCGTGTCGTCCTTCTTGTATTTTGCGATTTACGCTACGCGATACGTGTACGACTCTCTTTACATTCAAAAGACGATGAAGGAAGTTGAGTTCAAAAATCCGCGATTGAAAGTTATCAAAATGTTATTCTTCATGAGATTATGAAAACAACAGGTCTATTTATTGTCACAAATGATTCACACACATAAGTTATGGGCTGACCGGGTGATTCATCGTGTCATGATTGCATGAGAGAGATAGCCGACTTGCCGATTACATGTCCAGCGGATGATGCGTTTGAGTAGAGCGAAGTCTGGCGCTGCTTCAGCTACGTGTGTGCCCACTTTCCTCAGGAAAATTATGATGTACAGGATGGATGGTAATGTTGCTAATCAACCTGAGACGTAAGAAGCCACGTACAGGGTCCAGAGAATTTATTTACCCATATGGTATCCACCCCTGCAGCAATAAAAAGTCCAGAGGTTAGAGTATCGGCCACACACGGGAAAAGTTTCAACTCGTCAAGAGACATTTCGGAGAAAAGTCTCTTCTTCTTTATTGTAGTAAACTGGAGAAAGCAACGCAAGCACCATTCTGTCATTAATTTATTCCTTACAGTTTAACACTTAATCTTTGTTAGTCGCTAATTGTTCTTCCCACATCAATTAACACCAGGTGAGATTACGTGTCTGCATTGTGTGTTAATAGTGTCTTCCGATGCGGGGACGAGGGGAGTAAGAGTAGGCAACATCTTCCATCAAAACAAAATCACTATCATCACCACCATCGACATCATCTTCATCGTGAAGTTGCCGACATTAGATGAATAGTCACACAGATTTGCTAGTCCTACTGACAAAATTTTAAATTGCGTGGTTTCGAAATTTGAATGAGATTAAGAGAACCAGGATCGAGTGTTTTTGTTGACAGGTAGATTTTTATTCGGAAGGTGTGTGTAGTTTAGGGAAGGAAGGATAGTTAATTATTACATTTAAATCAACAGATTAATCCTTAAGTTTGACATTAAGTAATTTAAATGAAATAATGTTTGTCTGGTGTGTATGCATGCATGATTTAGTATTAACTTACTTAATTGAACAATTGTTTCTTCCTTTCTTCTCTTTCCAGGAAAAAGCTGTAAAGGAGGTGGGGCCAGTTCTTTTTACGGAATACTGCCGTGTTTTGGAACAAACTACCGTAAATTTTTGCGTGAAGAAGGAGACAAGTTTAATTGAGTGTGTAATTGTGGCAGATGATTGAGCTCTCTGATTACGGTACTGCCTTACATAATGGATTTTGAAGAGGTTAATAATGTAGTAGCTAATTTTAATTTTGCGTAATTTTATTGCGACATTAGATTATGATGTCAAAGTATGACCGTATCGAGTAAAGATCAACATCCGTCTGACTTGGAAAGAAGCAATTTATGTACGAAGGAAGAGGGAGGAACTACCTCCAATTATCTTGAAGATCTTATTCCTGGAGGAAGTGAGGGGCCCGTAGGCGATATTACTCTATCAATGTCTACCTCAACAACAACTACAGCAGGGGACGAAACGCCTCCAGAGAACCTCCTCAGTGAGAACAAGTCGTCAGCGTCAGAGCAACTTCTTGAAACAACAAGTTCTACGTCAACAACTATGAGCGTGGATACTGATGATACAAGTACAACTATGAATACTAGAGGCAGTAGAAGCTCATCTCCAAACCCAGACATAGATTCTGATAGGAACAGCCCTGCAGCGCTTGTGGCCACTCAAGAAGGCTTTGACGAAGATGTGTATGGATCGTCAACTCTGAACGAAGTACTGGCCTTTCCAACTGCTGAATTAGCCCGTCTAGATGATATGATTTCGAATCCAAGATGGGTTGTTCCTGTACTACCTGGTGGTCAGTTAGAAGTGCTTTTGGACTCAACCATTGAGCTCGCTACGAGAGGTTTAGACTCGAAGGTTGAACCTTGCCAGAGGTTCATTAGGGATGGACTCACGATCTCCTTTACGAAGATCCTGACTGACGATGCTGTTTCTAGTTGGAAACCAGAAATTCACAAGTGCATCCTGAAGAACTCTGAAAGACTAGTTGATTTGCTTGTCATTAAATTAGATCAGGATAATGTACCTCTCTTAGATCTAATGGGAATATTGTTCAACCCTGCGAATAAGTTCCACACTTATAACTCAGGCCGCCAACCTGAAACGTATTCAGCAGACACGCCCTTAAGCGACGACGAATTGTTCGCAAGACCTGCAGAGACAAGACTAACTCTGAACAAAGGTGCGTATTTGAAATTACCATATCTTAAGCGGGGTATTGTATGGCTAACCATTAATTTACCTGTTTTATTTGTACAGGGTGGCTTGTGGATCTACTTAATAGGTTTGGTGCTAAAGGAGGATTCGATAAATTAGCATCTAGGTTCGAGAATACACAAGGAATGACAGTTACACTAGTTTTTGCTTATATTAGACCTTTCGGTCTCTGTGCGGACTTTTTAACCAAGCATACGGCCGAAAAATACTTTAGTCCTATTTTAAGCGCAGTCCCTCAGTTTTTGGAGAATCTGACAGACGAAGAGTTGAAGAAAGAAACTGCTAGATCCGATTTAATCTCTAGCATTATACGTTCCTTGAAATCTCTTCTAAGCAGGGTTGCAGACGCCTTTGAGCACGTCAAAAACCTGGAAATATTCAGACTTCGTATGATCCTTCGCATGTTAAAGGTACACTAATTTAAACTGTGTCTGTATGATTTCCAATCTATTGCAACGAATCTAACACTATGCGTTTATTTGCTCTCGAAGATATCTTCCTTCAACGGAAAAATGAATGCGTTGAACGAAATAAACCAAGTCATACAAAATGTTACTTCTCACTACACACCTCATCATTATAGGCTGGATGAAGTGGAATTTTTATCTCCGAAACACATTGCAGAATGGCTGGCAGAAAACCAAGTATTGCAGATAGTTTTACGAGATTCTCTACATCAACCACAATACGTGGAAAAATTAGAAAAAATTCTACGCTTCATAATAAAGGAAAGAAGTCTAACACTTAGAGACTTAGATGATATTTGGGCTGCACAGGTATTAATAAAAAGTTAATTGCTATTATGTAATGAATCTTAATTTACTTGCTTTGAATTAGGTTGGAAAGCACGACGCTATCGTTAAGAACGTGCACGATATGCTTGCAAAACTGGCTTGGGATTTCAGCCCCGATCAATTAGATCATCTCTTTGAGTGCTTCCAAGCTAGTTGGACGACAGCTAACAGACGGCAACGGGAGAAGCTATTAGAACTTATCCGTCGGCTTGCTGAAGATGACAAAGATGGTGTGATGGCTTTCAAAGTATTGACGTTGTTTTGGAATCTAGCTCATTCGACAGAGGTGCCAACAGAAATAATGGACCAGGCTTTAACTGCCCATGTTAAAGTTCTAGACTATAGTTGTTCACAGGTAGTTCATATATTCCATAATCACCATATTCGTCATTATTTAAGCAACGCTCAGAACGGAACATTATGTATTTTCAGCAACGTGACAATCATAAATTGCAGTGGCTAAACAAGAGCATCGACCAGTTAGTATCTGACGACGTTATTTGGGTCTTACCTGCTATGAAGCACATTCGGGAAATATTTTGTTTGTATCCAGAAGGAAATAATAACAAAAATCCATCAGCAGCCTTCAGACACCTTGTGATACATAAAGTACAGACCGAGCGACAACTCATAATTAAAGTGTGTGACTCCTTAAATAGTTACATGGAGAAAGTCCGTAGTCATTTAAAAGGTTCCGCATTATTATTTTTTTAAATTAAATTCAACACATTGAGCTAAACTAACAAAGATAATTATGTCTGATAGAAAAAGGAGCTATCGATCCTCAGATATTAAAACTGGATGGTAGATATTCTCACTTAGAACAGATTAAAGAGCGGTTAATGTTTCTAAAATTTTTGTTAAAGGTAAAGAAACTACACATTTTCCGTAACTTATGATATGATCGAAGTTTATATTATCCTAATGGTTATCGTTAGGAGGGACAATTGTGGCTATGCGAAGAACAAGCAAATCAAATTTGGCACTGCCTTGCTGAAAATCCGGCTTATCCAGCAGACAGAGAAATGTGCTTCGAATGGTTTTCTAAATTAATGGGCGACGAACCTGACATTGATCCAGCAGTCACTCAACCTTTTTTTGAAGGAAAAATACTTAACTTCGATGCAACATTATTGACAGAAAACGGATTAGAGTAAGATTGGTTTTTATTTTAGTTTTATACACTTGTTATCAGCTCAATAACTTCTAACAACGGTTTTATGTTTTATTTGTTTCAGATGTTTTGAAAGATTTTTCCGAGCTGTGAACATATCTCAGAAGAAATTGTTTCTTAAACGAGATGACATCCTGATGGATGATGTAAAGTTTATTTCTTTTAACAACAAAATAATCGACAGATGACGAGTTTTCTGTAATCATTACAGCCAATTCCGTTTGTTTTACAGTTGGAGCTGTGTGGTACTGACTACGTCTGGCGCATTATTTTGTCTGGAGGTGAAGATATTGCCAGTAGAGCCATAAGCTTCTTACGATCTATATTTACTGCTCTTGGACCCAAACTTATGCCAAACCAGGTGGAGGTACACGAAGATTTTTTATCGTCATGTATGGACAGGCTCAAAGCTTCCTTTGATACCATGAAAGTCTTAGAGAAAGATAAAGACTCGACGAACAGAGTCAGGCAGGAAGTTACTCGAGCGTGTAGAGTGTTGAGAGTTTTATACGAGTATATTGTGGAGTGCGACTCTGAATATGGGGAAGAGCGTGCATTTATTCCTCTGTATAGGTAAGCAATTGTTGTTCTCAAAATGTTTTTGAACCTATTTACGAATCAGTAATTGTTGTATCAGGGCATCTCGAGGGAAGAACATGAATATTTTCATTCGGTTTCCTGTCCCAAGTGGAAGAGGATTTGAGGATATGGAGGTACATACACATACCAACGAAACCCCAGCAGGTTTAAGACGGCAGGTATATTTGATACGCAATAAATTTACATACAATAATAATACTTCGATCCAAATGTTGAACTTATTTCTATGCTAGATAATACGTCAATTACGGGATTACACTCAAGTCACAACTGCGTTTAAGCTGGACGTTTACTACAATGGCGATAACATTGAGCTTATTGAAGATCGAAAGACAGTTCAGCAATTTGGATTCAGAGATAAAATGGTATTTTCAAAATATATTGATACTACATGAAGCTATTGAACAGTAGACTGACACACATGTTTTTTGACCCAGATGCTTCAAGCCAAGCTTCTTAACAACAACGTGACCAACTCCCCAGACTCCAGTGAAGAAAGTTCAGGCGGATCTCCCAATCATTTTAATTCTGGAGTAGATGGTCCAAATGTCGAAGCTGAAGAATGTTTGCCTTCGGTTATGATTTCATCAGATGATAAGCGCATGGAATTTTTATGTCAGTTGAGCGGACTTGGAGCCAGTATCGGTGAGGAGAGACTTCGTGATGGCGCTCGATTACTTCTATCAGTACTTCCTAAATGTAGACATACTGAAAAATCCCTCCGAGATGCTTTCCTTGGGAGTTCTACTGCCTCCGATAAGAAACCGTATAATCTGCTATTCAATACTGAGCCAGCAATTGTATTGTATCGGCTAGAGGTACTGTACACAATGCTACTTCCTGCAGTCAATCCAGCCGCCCAGCAAACGCTGGAGATTTTATCGAAGTTTTTTATAAGTGGCGGAGCAACAATGGTTGTTGAAATGTTAACTAAAAACAACTTCATGCCTCTTGCTGATGTAGCAACGAAAAGATCGGCATACTTAGCTGTGTTGAAACTCACGAAAGCAGTTCTAACAGTCACTTCACACCTTGTCTACAAATATTTAGACTGCACTGATCCTTCAAGTACCGATAAGCATGCTGTAAAGCAACGGATGTCAGAAGCAATCAAGTTAATTCCCAATCCAAATACAGAAGCTACTTTACGAGGAGTGTCAGACCACGTTGCTAAACTGCTAGTGAATCATTTGAAGAGCAATTTGGACCCTCAGAATCCCTTGAAAATCCTGATAGAATCTGCGATGAATGGAACTCTTCCGGACGTAGACACCATCAGGCTTTTAATTAAACTTTCAAGCGCAACTGCCTCTGGTTCGTTTGCTTATTTCTCGTCGGAACAACATCAAGCTAATCGAGAACCAATGGATGACGATGTTTCAGGTAATTCATTTAATTCAAATATACAAAAACTCATGGGTCAACGCTGTCTTCACTGCAATTATTATATAATATTGTATTTTCAGTGTGTGAGGAAGCATTGGAATCACTTACCTTGAGTTTCGTTCTAAATCCAAGTGCATTAGATCAAATGAAAAGTGAAGCAGCCTGGAAAACCTTTCTGCGACAAGTACTTTTTTATTCAATGGGACGTACCATCAGATTTGTTGCGAATGACCAGTTGTATTCAATTGCAACTAAAGCTACTGGGAAACAAAGTGTCGTCACTTTCTTTATCACGTTTCTATTTGAAATTGTCCAAAACCTTGTGACGGAGAAACCCCACCATTCCAGGGATGCATTTCATTTGCTATGTAATCTTCTGAGATACTCAAGCCAGGCTAAGATTCCTCTACCCAAACACGAACAGTTACTGTTGATTGAAATTGATTGGCTCCGACAAGCTAAGGTAACATTCATACTTGCATTTTTATCAACACTGAGGTATTCGGTAACCAATTGTAAGAAGAGTACTTACACAGTGGGTTGTGAATTTAACTACTAGGGATTCATTAAAAATCTTGGCGAGGGATACGTGCAAGAGGATCTTCTAGAAGGCCATATATGCATTGCACGTGAACTTACGAACTTTTTATCCGCGGAGAAGAAGTTTGAACTTGGTTGCGATCCGAACGGCCAGTCTACGTCCCTTATTAGGGTAAGTAAATGAATACTGCTCATTAGCATTAATTTGCCAGTCGCTACAGCGCTGATATCTTATTACTAGTTATTACGGGGTAGTAATAGTCTATTCAAACTTTTATAGGAAGTACTTGAGGAATTCGTTTTTCCGTGGTCCAAAGCTTATTCATCAATGAAAAAGTCTGGCGAAATAAGTTCAGAATCTCCTCTACAGATCTGCTCAACACCAATAACCCAAAACCAAATCCTTGATCTTGTCGTTTCTTTATGCACAGGAAGCTATCCTAATTTAAAGATCACCGTAGAACTGCTTGCAGAACTTTTCAACTACTCGGTCGATGGAGAAGGAGCCTTAACGGATTGGGAGTACATTCCTCCCGTAGGAAACAGACCTATTGGTGGATTCGTCGGATTAAAGAATGCAGGGGCTACCTGCTACATGAATTCCGTGTTGCAGCAGTTATTTATGGTGGACAGCATTAAGCGCGGATTGTTGGCAGTAACAGTTATGATTGGAGATGAAGACAACAATGAGGATTTAGACTCCCGAGACTCAACTGATTCTGTTGCTTTATCTCAGTCATCCCAAAGTACTATCGATTCTAATTCTGATGAAAGGAAGGCATACAATGTGTGCATCCTAAAACAACTTCAATTTATATTTGGCCATCTTGCCTTATCCAAATTGCAATACCACGTTCCACAAGGATTGTGGAAACACTTCAGGTATAAAAGAGTAATTAGAATTGTGTGAGCTGCATACCCACTTCACATAGGAATTTACTGGTTATGTATACTTATAGGCTGCAGGGAGAAGCCGTAAACTTGCGTGAACAACAGGATGCTGTCGAGTTCTTCATGAGCTTAGTGGAGAGTGTTGACGATGGTCTGAAAGCAGTCGGGGAGGAGCAAATTATGTCAAAAAATCTTGGAGGCTTATTTTCTGATCAGAAGATCTGCAAGGAATGTCCTCATAGATATTCGAAGGAAGAGCCCTTCTGTGTTATATCTGTAGACATAAGGAATCACTCAAATTTGTGCGATTCTTTGGAGCAGTACGTCAAAGGGGAACTGTTGGAAGGTGCCGATGCATACCATTGCGAAAGGTGTAATAAAAAGGTAAGTTGTGAAATGTCACAATGTATACTACATTACATTTTCGGGATTCCACAAACTTGTTTAATCTACAGGTTGTTACCGTCAAGAGACTGTGTGTTAAAAAGTTACCTCCTGTATTAGCCATTCAGTTAAAGAGGTTTGAATATGACTACGAACGAGTATGTCCAATTAAGTTCAACGACTACTTTGAGTTTCCTCGAGAATTGGACATGGAACCTTACACTGTGTCCGGATTGGCAAAAATCGAAGGAGAAATGATTGACGCAGATGACCCAGCCTTGCTTGGTCAGAATATTTGCACTACCTACAGACTGACGGGGGTTGTTGTTCATTCAGGACAAGCATCTGGGGGTCATTATTATTCTTACATTTCGATGAGGTACAAACTGTATCTATATTTCTGATTTTCAATTTTTATGATTTACTCGATTATTTTATTAAAGAGGGTTTTTGATATTAGGTGTGGTGATGGTCTATGGAGATGGTACAAATTTGATGATGGGGATGTTACGGAGTGTAGAATGGACGATGATGAAGAGCTTAAAAATCAGTGTTTTGGAGGGGATTATTCCGGAGAAGTAAGGACTCCAAGCAGGTTTTCAATTGTAATTTTGTAATATTACGTAACTAAATGGGGAATTGTATTTGTAGGTTTTCGACCACATGATAAAAAGGATGAGTTTCAGACGCCAAAAACGATGGTGGAATGCTTATATTCTTTTCTACACTCAGACTGATGTTATTGAAAATCTAAACGCAAAGTTTGCTTCGATGTCTTGTAAGTAACGGGATAGAAGACATATTAGTATTGCTTTGAATCGAGAATACTAACCAAAAGATTTATTTTCAGTGGTCGAAAAACGACTCAAAATTCCACCTGTAATCGAGCGAAGTGTACTGAAACAAAACGTTGAATTCATGCATATTCGATCCCATTTTTCGCTAGAGTACTTCCAATTTATTAAAAGGCTAGTGGGTTGTAATCACTACCTTGTGAACTCATACGACGTCGTGGATAATTTGGTACGAACCGGCATAAAAATACTTGATCAAATGTGTTGGGTAATATGTTTTAACTTCAATTTGTATATTAAAATAGCCAGAAGAAGTTGATCAGTTGGCACTTCTTAGTGCTCAAATGGCCGCGTATTTCTTGTTTACTGTTGGATTCAGAACTAAGAAGAACCTTAGAGGCATGGCAAATGATTGGTACGAAGTAATTCTTCCATACATAAGGATCTCCAAAACAGTTAGATTTTGGTTCGCCACACATGCATTATTCCGGGACCCCTGTCGGTAAGAAGCTTGAAATATATTTTTTTTGAACACACTGAAGCAAGCGGACAGAAGTATTCAAATTTGTCTTCCAATTCTAGAATTGGGGAGTATCTGTTAGAGTGCCCAAGCTCTGAAGTTCGAATGACATTCTCGAAGATTTTAGTTTTGCTGGCTCACTTCTCCAAGAAAGATGGAGTTTACGTCCCAAGTGTTCCAATGGCCACCCACAGTACGTCCTTTACACTAGATTTGCTGAGCGAAGCGAAGCTTATTTTTTTTCCTTCAATTTTGATTCCAGCACGCACTAGTGACAAGAAAGCGGGTCTGTGGGAGTATGTGCTTGAATCGGTTCTCAACTTGCTGCGTAGAGATGTTTCTGAGTATGGCAGACATTTGGTGCAGTATTTTGGATTTTTCGTCACTTACGCTAATTTAGGAGACGAAGAAAAAATGCATCTACTAAATGTAAAAAGAAATCGAAGTTTTAAATATTTTCCTTGTGCGTTTATTGTAATCTGTTATGTTTACTTCTAGTTGGATGTCCCAGCGACGTTCATGCTTGTGGCTTTGGACGATGGCCCAGCCCCTCCCATAAAATACCAATGTGCCGATTTAACAAAACTTTATCAAAGTGTGGCTATTTTGATACGTTCTTGTGATGTTTCGCATCGATGCAAGAATTCAGGCTCGGACGAATCTATAGAAGCTAACCCTTATATGACTGAAACTGCATCTGGTGTACCATTAATGCCGTTACCACAAAACATGTGTGATATTCTGTATGGAAGGAGGTTGGTTGATTTCTGAGATATTTTTAAGTAATACGGCTGGTTCAGTGCCTTCAATAAGATGGTTTTTTGTGTGCAGTCCAAACACATGCAGTGCTTATATCAAGAAGATAATTGATGATGCGTATGCGTCAGAAGATACGTTACAGTTACTGCAGTTCTTGTCCTGGGAAAACCTTACTTTCTCACAAGTAGCGCTGTCTGAAATACTCGGCCGTTTGGGTTTCTCTTACACAACAGAACTAAAGACTTTCCTTGACATATTGGCCAGTTTATTAAAGGTGGAAGATTCATGGCAATTGACAAGAATAACGAATGCACTGAAAGGTAGTTTAACCGTAAAATAATCTTAACCATGAGTTGGAGGTGAATATTTTTGATGTTTTTTACAGGATTTGCTGACGATAAAGAAGGATTAATAGACATCATTGACAGAAACAAAAATAGTCATCCTAAGCGTGCTTACTTGTTTATCAAATGTATTACAAATATGATAGAGAGAGGAAGCTTGGGTTTTAAGGTGTTGTCATCTCATCCTGAGCTAAGTAGAAAGTGGAACTTAGCCATCGATTGGCTGAACAGTGAATTAGATCGTAGAGGATCGACTTACGGATACTCTGCAACAAATTGGTCTCCGCCATCCAATGAATCTTCGAATGGTTCGTTCTTTCTCGAAAGATCTCTATCTGCTAAGACAACGTTGGATAAAGCCTTTGAACTTCGAGTTGAAGCTGAGCAAGTGAGTCGATTGAATAATTGGCAGACATGGCCATCCATATTGATGATCATAAATTCTCTAATGTTTTCCGCATAAAATTACAACTTTCCTATTTTTAGGGGGAAGTTGAAGATGACGCAATTTCTAGTGAAGGAGAAGATGATGGTGATAAAGATGTTCGTCAGCTTTCACAGGCACAGGATAAATCTAGCGGCAGTGGTACTATTCTTAAGACAGCAATTATGAGAAACGATCCCTCTCAATTACTAGAAAGCGTAGAATTTACAAGCTCTGCTAACGCTAAGCTTGGGGGCTACGATAGACGCTCACTACGCAAACGCGAAAACCGAGATTGGGAGGACTTGACTGGCGTTAATCACTGGGGACCTACAACCGTTTGCAATGAAAGTGTAAATATTAATAAATCTAAAGGAGCTCCGGATATTATAACTTCCTCTACAGAAGAATCAACTTCAGCTTGGGAGAGAAGTGCAGCAGAAACTGAAACAACATTGTTGTGCGAGGAACCACACACAGGATCACCAGATAGGATTCCTCCTACGACAAGACCAGCTAAAGTTAGTGACGATGACTGTGTGCGCGACATCCCCAGCTCAATCGGTAATTCACCACCAAAAGAAGATAATCCTTTCGGTTTAAAGTACCAATATACTATCCAAAGGAAACCTTTGAAAGCAGTTCCATCGCAGACGTCTAATGCAACTACTAGTGGCGGTATTCAAGACCCTGCTTCAAAACCCGTTGATGAACAAGTTGCTGATGTAGGAGTTTCAAATGCAGTGCAACACGAAGATGATAAGAATTTCAAGTGAAGTTCAAACAGTGAAAATCGTGGTCTAGCTGACACTGTAAGGTTTTAAAGAACTTGGTTTATACTATACTATATTGAAGATTTATTTTAAACGATATCATTATCTATCACCAACGTTGGCGTTTGAATCGGAAGCAATTTGTATTGAAGATTGTGATGCATATTAGTTTTGTGGTTTGTGCCTCCTGTATGTATTTACTTCCCGTATCTTGCAGATGAGGTTTTGTTTTAAGTGAAGTTAGTTGTATTGACCAATTGAACATTTACATAGTTCAGTTTTAAGTGTGATGAAAGATATTCAATCAGTGTAGGTAATGAATGGAACTGATTGAATTTGTTAATGAAAGCAGTTGTGAGTAGTTGTAAGCTATATTAATAACTTTCTAGACTGTGTAACTGCTCAAAGCGAATCGGATTATGGGATCATGAGTTCATGAGAGTAAATAACTTTGCCGCACTATATTCTAAGGCTTTGATTGTGTGCCTAACAATTTAGCGTTTAATGTAAATAGTTGGAGCATCATCTTGTCAGTTTTAGTCTGCGTATTTATACGCTGTTAAATGTGAGTCTGTAAATTCACCAAAAGATTATTACTTAAGGAAAATTGTTATTCTGAACAAGTATGATTGTAAATAGCGTATAGTCAGGCATGATAAGTCGAATATTAACATTTTTCACAATACGAACTATAGTATTCTTACGTTGACGTTATTTATCTCTTGGTTTTCTACACGTGTCAAGTGTGTAGGTAAGTATTTGAGGTAGGTTTTGTCAAACGTCGAGACAAATCACTCATCCCAAACTGTCTTGCCTCACTCTCGGGTTGTTGAAAATTGTTTTATAGGAGAATGTGGATGTCAAGCGCTTGGACCGCGAGTCATCCTATTTTATATTTCACGTAAACTTTTTTCGCATCACATCAGATCGCATGCCAAACGTAGAAGTAACCTGTAGTTAAGTGAATGCAATCCTAATGTTCAAGTGAAGCATAGCTATAGTATCTGTTCACATTGAGAAAATTGAGCAATGGACAACGACCATTGTAATTGTAACTTGTATCTAGTATCTTATATGATGGTTGTACTAGGTTTTGAAGAGTATGAAGGAAAACATGTTAGTGATGCTTAGCACACTCGTGAGCATTAGTATTCACGAAATCCATGTAGCAATACAAATTCTGCCTGAGAACCAGCAAACCTTACATTATCCTGCTTAAATCACTTAAATTACGTTTGTATTGTAAGTGCAAAATCCTCTTTGATTAAATTTGTGTTAATCTAGAAGATTTATTTCGCCTGTTAGTCTTAGCTTATTCTTATTCGTGTGATGCATATACCTGCTCATTTTAATTCATAGTTATTATTGCCCTATTATTGTCACTGCAAGAGAAAGTATGAAGGTGAAAAACAAAGAGTGTAACAAATTGTATGATAGAAAGTTTTAGTTACTTAAGAATTGTTTTATTCAACTGCTGAGTCATGAGAATCTTTATTTGATAGGCGAATGTGTGATCTTGAGTTAGTACGAAAGATGTAATATTAATAATAGGTCATTCATAATCAAAAATATAACCATACTGCACTTGTACCGATAGCGCGAGGTTTTTAGATTATTGTAATTCAACGCGGTGGATGATTCACGAGCCGGTTTCCGTTCAAAGCTTTTTATTTGCTTCATTTGCGGCTACACTGCTACTACACTATATAATTAAACTCTATAATATTGACTTACTATACGACGACGATTATATGCTCGGTAACTGAAGTCGATAAAATGTACTATTTATTTAAGACTTTAATTTAGTACAGTTTAATGTTGCTACTACTGCTACTACTACACTTACACACATGCAGTCGTGTGTGTACCTAAAGTACATGTCATAATGATACGTTCATTTTAAAGGACTGAAATAAATGAATTTACTTCGCAAGAAATATGATATTGTATAAAACTAAGCATCACAAGAAGATTAAAATCCTTGTGTCTTCGTATTTTACTTCATTTTCATATGTGCTCCAGTCGGTAAGCCGGTTTGCAGACCGAATGGAGTCCCACTATGTCTGTGTATTGATTTTTGTGAACTATAGTTACCTTCACTCGGGTGGGCACATTATGAGCATTACAAACGAATAGCTGGAAGGAAACACCAGATCCATTCAGTGTGCACGCAAGATTTCCCAACTTTCCCTTACATTTCCCAATCCCACACTAGCCAGGCATATACTACAGCAATATCTTTGAGTCAGTAGTGTTACCCTTCATCAGATGCCTTTATGGTGCGTCTGTCTCTGCTTTCCTTGACTAACCCTGACGTGTTTTCTCTCTGCTTGCATACTCAATACTCACCCTGTTACCCTTCACAATGCAGAGACTATAAGCTAAGAGTTTCATAAGAGAGAGAGAGAGAACTCCATCGAGACTACGTAATATTCAACCTGGCTCTCTCTCTCTCTCTCCTATCTATCCCAAATACTTACCCTAACCATAGAAAGGCAAGTACTTTCTTCCCCTTTCACTGCCAGTATCAATGAAAAATACACCATACATACACCATAGCTTGATACATATACATACTAGTTAGCTCAGTATCTACTTTAGGTCCTCTCCATTCCATTTCGTCGTATTCACCAGAGACTGGCACTGCACTCTGAGAGTGTCAGTTGACAGTACGTGGAAAGAAAGTTTTGGAAAGCTCACCAGCTCAAACACAACACAATGCCTCTTCCACATTTCCATTTGAGTCAGCAAAAAGCCCAGAGATCAGCAGGGGATCAGCTTTCGACTAATTGTACCGATAGACTTGCAAAAACTTCAGTTGCACTTTCAATGCTTCCAAATCTTGCCGTAAAATCACAAACTTCACGGAGAAAGCATCTCAACGCCCATAAACACCAACAGTAGCTGCAGAAGGACTTTCCTAGTGAAAACCTCTCGCCAACATCACGAGTCTTTCAAGTGAAAGAAAAATAGACACTTTCTTGACTACTTGACATCTTCAGCCACACAGCAAATCTCACATACAAACGCTAAAAGATATTAACTTGGACATTTCATTCATTTATTTCTCCTTCAGACACACACACACAGAGTGAAAGTGTGCACAGTGCAGTAACACCATCCTTACCGTCTGTACCAGCAGCGTCTTTCTCTTGTGTATCTCACAGATATGCGTCATACGTGTCTCTCTCTACTTATTCTCTTTTCACCACGTTAAGCGAATTATACTTCTACTTACACTTTGTTGTGGAATAAATCGTAGGAGGAAACAAAAAAAAAAACTCTCAGACTTCCAGTGTTCCAGTGCTCGTTTTGCAAGTGGATGGATTTAATATAAACCGACTTTCTCTGGCCCTGGTGGCTATGGCTTTGTCCTTCAGTTTCCCTATAGGGAAGGCAAAAAAACGTGACAGTTTCAGTAGTTCCAATGATACAAGATCCACCGCAGTAGTACGTGGGGATTTAAGCGAAGGCGTGGATAGTGAAATTCCTCAGTATCTTTCGGAAAAAAGCAATAATAAGCAAATTAAGGGTCCCAAATCGTGGAAGTCATTTCCATCCCTCTCATTCTTTAGAGATTCTCATTCCATCCCGAGTAGTAATAATAGTAATTCACCTTCAAGTGCTGAACCAACTTCTGTGTCGTCGTCTAAGAGTTCTAAAATACCTTCTCCGTGTGTAGGTAAACCAATTAACACTGGAAGTAGGTTGCCAGTCCGGGCCACTTCTACTCTCACCGCATCTAATAAGTCCGTTACTTCTACTAGAAGTTCCATTCCTGCAGTTTCAAATACTGCAACTAATCCGTCACCAAAGGCAGAAGGCAGTATTCTCCATTTCCAAGAAGTCTCTAATCAAACAGAATCTCCAACCAAACCTGGTAATAAACTTAGTAGTGGGAAAAGTCTCCCTGACGTGACAGACACTGAGTCCCCAAAGCCCTTGAGTGCATACCCTTCAGACAAACCTTGTGATTTACTAGCACAACTCCAACTCTCTGTAGATCAATCGAGTACCTCTGAACCGTCAGAACCTTCTCTGTCAAAACCTTCCTTCACTAAAGATAATAATGGAAAAGACCAGAGAATGGAAAGAGATTTTGTGAATAGAGTGTCGTCATTCGATGACAATGGAAACCCTTATGTCCCTCATCATAACCCCCCGCAAGCCCCACCCCCACCTCAGCATCCAGAAGAAGTCGACATCCCTGAGGTTGATGAAGAAAGCAGGGAAATCAAAGCACAAAAAGGCTCAGGTGGTGCTGAGTTAAAAGAAAGTCCCGAGTTATTAGAAACAATCGATTTCCAGGTGGGAGAAAGTTGTTCTTCCCAAGAGAAAGTGAAAAGTCCCTTGTTAGAAGATCATGATTTGGTTTGCTCCGAGTCCAAAGGATGCGCTGAGGCTGCACCATCAGATGAGATGCATTCAGCAACTCTGTCCTCCAACATAAGTACAAGCAGTACGAGCAGAGAACTAAACGTAGACGACATAAACACAAAGGAATCAGAGGAGGATGATGACGATGAACCCAAGTATTTCATAAATGCCGCAGCCCTCTCAGAAGACGACACTTTCGTCCTTCCACCTTCACCCGCTCCTTCACCATGTAACTTTGAAAAGTCCTTTCTCAAAATGATTAGTCCTCCGAAGGAGTCACAACCGAAAGGAAGATCATCCTCCAGTTCCGACGACCCTGAAATCGAAACCCAAGTAACTCCAACTCAAAGAGAACATCATCAAGACTCGATAACTTCCGGTCCTTCTGTGGCAATTCGTCCTCGAGTCCCAGTCTCAAAAAGCTATCCAGACATCGTTCAAACGACGCTCAGCAATGATGACACAGACAACGACGTTCTCAAGAGAGGCATGACGAAGGAAAACTCTGATCTTGAGTCTCTCGTTGCAGACTCACTTGAGAATCTTGCAGAGGAAGGATTGGCAAGTCGTACCAAAAAAGAAATCTCTGCGGGTAGCCAACAAGGAGGTGGAAGTTGCGGGAGTGGAAGTGTTCCGGTAAAAACCACGGCAGTTGGTGAAAGTTACACGGTTGTTTCTTCCAAATCCAGCGACCCTTCTGGAGAAGATAATAATCATCATAATAAGCCTTTCAAAGCATTTGAGTCTCCTCAAGGAGCTCTCCATTCATCTCAGCAGAGTGGGTCGATGATGAGTGGAAGTTCAATAATGTCCGAGTCCCAAATGGGGGGAATCTTCGCGGAGAAGCCTCCAGAGGCTTGGGTCATAGATTTCAACTCACTCTCCATGGACTCAGAGATTGACAACAGTTCGCAGAGAAACAAGTCCGAGTCTGGAGGAAGTAACTCCAACTCTCTGGCTTTCTTTGTGAATATGGAGGGCTGCAAGAATGGAGGAGAAGGAGGTGAAGGCGGAGGAGGAGCCTCCAACGAAAGAAGAGGCTCAGGAGACAGCGAAGGAAAGAAGATTTTCTCCATGTTTGTCGACGTGGGTGAGCAACAGGGTCATGTCATCAGTGGGAACAATGGGAACGGAAGTGGCAGTGGTGGTGGTGCTTCATCAAGTTCTAGAATTCCTTCAGGAATTGCTCAGTTGCGGAAGCCTGTTGTAGTGAATAAACCTGTGGTGAATGTGATGGAGACATCGACAGGAAGTTTGAAGTCCCTGAACAAGAGATTTCCTAGTCCGATTTTCCAACACAAAGCGGCTGCAGAAGCTGCAAGACAAGCTGCTCGAACGGAATGGGAGAAACAAAAGGAAAAGTATTACGACTCATTGGAACCGAATTCCATTCTGATGATGGGAGGAGCTGGCCTGGGGAGTTTTGGAGGTCCTCCTCAGTTAGCCGGTTGTGGTAGTGGTGGAAGAGATCTTGGCAAGGGAATCCCCACTTCTGCTGGAGCTGGAAATCCCATGGCAGAAAGCACCGTGAGTAATCGATCAAGTCTGCACGTAGCGAATGTACTGGAGTCTTCCTTCTCAAGTAGCATCATCAGTTCAATGGAAACATCTCAGCCTCCAGGTACACTTCACACTTATTTTTATGCCTTCCAATGTTCTCTGCTTCGCTCTTGTGTAATGTACTCCTTTCTGGAGAAAGTCCATAAAACTTTCGCCATTCACCTCGAGTGCAGATGCACAATTGGATGAAGTGGGACGGAGATACGAGATGAAAAATATGCAAGAGTGTTACATAAAAAGCAACTGATGCTTCAGTAAAAGTCTTTATGTTGTGTGGTTTGTAATGTTGTAAGTTTCCAATTACGAGTTTCCAACTTTTAGTTCCACATTAAGAACACGCTTGCAAGGAGAAATGTGTGCAAAGTGTACTCATGCATAATATTTTAATTAAAAAAGCTGTCATGGAATATTACACGCTTACTTGCGGGTGTGTTGCTCGTGTTGGTCATGAAATGAATTAGGTTTTATGTGTGTGTGTGTGTGTTTGGTTCACTAGAAATGGAAATATGCCAAGGTGGTCCTTGTTTCAAGCTGGGGAAAGACTTGTTACGGATGTTCCAAGAGGGAATCAATACGGATGTCAATATCAACGTGAATGGAAAGTGGATCAAAGCACACAAGTGCATTCTTGCATCAAGATCGCAATACTTTGCAGCCATTCTTAGTGGCCATTGGGTGGAGAAGGCAGGAAACACTATTAATCTTGATGGGTATGAATGGAATATTTACTTTGAAAATGGTTTACTGTCACTCAGCCTTTTGTTCATTTATGGAGTGTGGGAATTTAAGAAATCTTAGAATGTTATATTCTAAGAAAGAACTGAAAGAAGCAATTTCAAGAGTTATAGTCGTTGTGCAGTTGTGCTCCCGTTTCATGAATACACAAAATGCATGCGACATGGTTTAATTCGTTACTGTGCAGTGAATAAGAGGCTCGTCCAATTATAAAGGACATTGATGCAGTTTTCCCAACGGGGTTTGTTGTATTAGGTTTTCGTACTGCGTTGTCCAATTCACATTGTACCACATCTACTCGGGAACAAATGAAATCCCGGACACAATTGATCTTATGGAACTTGCGACGCTAACTGATCTCCTGGGACTGGAAGGATTACGTGAGAATATCAGCCAAACCTTTCGGGTCAAGTTTTGTCACAATTTCCACAGAGTATGTGTACAGGAATAATGTCAAGTCACGCCCATTAAGTTACTTAAGGGGTTTAAAATAAATGGGTGGCCGTTAATCTTCAATTTCATGTTTTATAGCCGTGCACAGGCTGCATAACTGGAGTCCTTGAGTGCTTCCCCATTGCAGGGGCTTATGGAATGGATGAACTACACAGGAAGATGACTAAGTGGATTTGCAAACATTTCGTTAGAATATGGCCCACCAAAGGATTCGCTAGTTTGGGGGACGAACTTATTGATAAATGCCTTCGGTACAGTGTAAACCATTTGGTACGTTCATTCTGAAATACTGAGACAATTTTGTTCTGCTGAAACACAAGCTCCATAAAGCTCCGTAACTAAATATGCATTTTATATAGTCGATCGACAACATATTAGATCACACACTGGGCTGCGATCAACTTCTTTCAACGATGCCAACTCTACGGTAATACCTAACATTCCACAGATGCTAGCAGTAAATTGCATTTCAAGTAGGGAAATAAATCACTGCGGATTTTTCAGATGGACTGAGCCAATCTTCAGCATTGTTAATCAGTTAGCTGCAGAATGCATTCAGTTCGTTGGAGAGCATTTGTGTGATGTTCTGCAAAGTCAAAAGTAATTGCTTATTGGATTTCATTCAACTGTTTAACGAAGACTGACACCAATGAGCGCTTTCTTCTTCATGAAATCACACTTTTTTCCTTGCAGATTCCTTCAGTTTGGAAAAGGACAAGCTTGGAACATTTCCAGGATTGAAGGAACTTTCCTGCAAGCCATGGATCTTCTGAAGCCGGATGAGGCCTGTCTCAGCCATACTGCTTTGTCTAGGCTGGTGGAGCTCGGAACTTTATCGATTGACGAAGTGGAGTGGTCTGCGGTAATAAATGCAATCATTTTCACTCTCCTAAGTAATCCAAGTAACTTTAAAACTTCAATGTACACGACCAACTTGTAATTTCAGAGCTTTATGGACTTTCTTAAAGCGCTAAGAGATGAAGTTGAGAAGTATCTTTTTGCCAATGCTTCTAAAGCTGTACTTTCGAGATGTTGGGAACAGTTAGGGCAGGACGTGCGGAAGCGAATATGCAACACTAGTTTCGTAGGGTTTGACAAGTTTGGAAACAAGATTGTAAAGAATACAGGAGCGTCTACGGGTGGTAGGGGTTCTTCAAGACCTTCTTCATCTTCTAATACCTCTAACACGAAGTCACATGGGAATAACTCCACGATGAAGTCCAAGCATTCATCAAATAATCCATCTACTTTAACTAAAATAGCCTCAGTTCGCCCAATGCAATCTCAGCAGCACATAGTGGAGTCTCCAGTGACTCCTGCTGCAGCCCAAACTCTCCCTACGAAACCAAACACCCGCAGAGAAAGGCCTTCATCCGCATCAAAAGCTATTAAAGCCTCAGATCAGCTTCAGACTCAAGCGTCTAATACTACAGTAACGCCAAGAAATACACTAAGAAGTAACCCTCATAAGTCTATTTCAATGGACAGGGAAAAATCTTTTAATTCGACCAATTCACGAAGAACCTCTGGAAATTCGGGATCCACAGCTTCATCCACAACATCTGCCAACAGAACCCCAATGAAACCTTTAACTCCAAGTGTACCTCCATCTAAGCCGTCCCCTCTGACCGTAGGATACGACCAGCCTTCATCCTTAAATAATAAAACTAGGCCTGCAAATAAGACATCAACTACTTCTAGCACCAACCGAAACCCAAGAACCCAACAGCCTAAGCCCCAAGAGCCTCCTAAGAAAGCTTTTATAAGTAATTCGGCCAAAGCTGCTGCAGTTTCGAAACCACTGCTGAAGCCTGCATCAAAGAAAACTCCAACTTCGTCTGTTTCATCGTTGAATTCCCAGCAAGGGACAAACGATGTTCCACAGACCGCAAGTGGAAACAGATACGTTTCAAGATACGCTTCTGCTACAACTTCTTCATCTCTTGCAGTCAAAAGTGGAGGATTTTCTGCTCGTAGTTCTTTCTCCAATATAGAACGTCCTGCAGCAGTTAAGTCAAAAGTTGACAGCAATCCTCCAAGGAGAAACACTTTTGGACAAAGTCACACAGGAGGACATACAACGATTCCAACGAAAGTAAGAAGGCCGGCTTCTTCCGGTAATCCTGTTGTTCGTGGTACACTTAAACATCCAGGAGTTTCCGGAAATACGGGTCACTCGTCTATGCCACCTGTGCCCGTTGCGTCTACAGCATCTTTTGATTTTGACTCGCTGAACGATTCATACTCTCGGGAAAATGTTATGTCTCGATCAACAATCGAAACGGAGAGTGGAGAAGTTAAAATGAGAACTCTTGCTGAGATCGGAAGGTCGAGTACTTTCTCCAAGGATGAGCCTACTATTTTGGGAAAGCTTGATATGGACGGGTCTGGATATGGAAACATTGATATGGATTATGATGAATACGAATAGAGAACGCATGAAATTCATAATTATAGAACCATTGGAACTTGCGAATGTATTACAACTACGCTTTAAAATTCTATCTTCTATAGGATTTAATATACGCTTGTTAGCCTATCTTATCTTTCAGTCGTTAACATTCATTTAAGTCATAATTAGCATTCTTATTGAGTCTAACACGTATTCCTAAAGGTCCACTATATTAGCCTTTGAATGCTTCACATCGCATGCGAAGGTATAACACTTAAACATGTCATTATATAAATCGTGTTGTAAAACTGACTGGTCTGAGTTAAAAAACCGAATAAAAAGAAATTAAACTGTAATATACCTGTGAACGTAATTTCTAGCTATTTCCCAACAATTATGAGATCTATATATTTGGGCCAAGTTAAAAGCAGCTTCTCGCTTTAAATTTGATATATTTTCTTTAGGATTTGATGGATTTTTGTCTTCAATTGGCTCAGCGATTAGAACGCGCTTGTAGTAAACGATTGCTTGCTTGAATACTCCTTGGTAATGATAAAATCGACCCATATTATAGAAGACTTCTTGACAATCTCCTCGAAGTTCAGCATAACGAGTCATAAAGGAAATCGCATGGACCATTAGCTGGGATCGATTTCCTGTTTGTTTCTGAGCAGCAATGTGAAGCAAAGTAGTGGCTACCATAAGGTACATGAGTGGGTCATTCGGAAGCAATTTCACCAAGGCTAAGTATTCCATTAAGGCATATTTGTACGTGCCCGTCATAAAGCTAGTGTGTGCACTTAAGATCATAAGTCTTGGGTCGTTGGGATGCTTCATTAAAAGTCGAATCATTTGACGTCCGTATCTTGTATGTCCACACCTCCTGCAGGCAAGTGAAAGTAAGTTGAGAATAACCAGGGGAGTGTGGTACCGTCCAAATAAAATCCTTAAGTGATGTGGTGTCATGTCTGTATCACCGCACAGAATCGAGGCTAAGGCACAATGAAGATCTAAATCTTTTTGCATTCTTTCGTCCTTGCAGAACAGCTGAGAAACCCAGGCTGTGTAGGCGACTCTTCGGAAGAGATCTGGTCGATTCTTTTTCAGAAACAATTTCAAAAGATTGATGTAAACCTTCCATTCTCCTGTAGGATTCTCGTCGGGTTTTACTTCGAATTGAAAGTTTTCATCTGCTAGTGGATCGCCGCGTTTATGTCTCAGAGCTTTCAAGCCTTCAAGCTGCTGGTTCGTGTAACTTGTTATAACAATAGCTGTAAAACATGTACAGTATTAGTCATGGTTTAATGGGTGTAAAACAAACATATCAAGAACAAGAACTAACCATGAACTTCATCATCGTCCTTAATATCAGGACAGTGCCTACTAAACAATTGTAAAGCTGTGTCATAAAACTCCGGAATTCGATCTCTTGACAGAAGTATGTTGCATTTCTCAACTAATAAGTCATGGTCAATCAATGTTTCCATTTCATCTAAATTGAAAGAATAAGTGTTGTAGCTTTCCATCACAATTTTTTAATAAAATTCACGTATTTGTTGATTCACTTTGATCCAAACTCTCAAGGGCAACATCGTACTTCCCAAGCTTTTGAAGTATCACAGAAAGATTTAGTCTAGCAATTTTATGGCCTGGTGCTAACTTAATCACTGTTGTGTATGCTTCAGCTGACTCTTCCAAACGATTCAACAAGAACAAGCATTCTGCATGTCTCAACCATACTTCCGCAGCCTAAAGTAACGACAAAACAAACAAATATCAAACATCATGATTTCAAACAGTCATAGCTCCAGCTTTACAAACATATGCTACTTAAATTCTCACCTTGTTATATTGCTCTGATTTAAGAAGCTCGTCAAGTATCTGCAATGCTGATTCGTGTTGCTGTTTTGCAATATAAGCTTCTGCGATTTCATAAAATTGCAAACCAAATGAATCAACCGTTTCAGAATTATGCAGCTTTTCAAACACCGGCTAAAACGTAAAAATCATTACAACTTAAACTTCATTCCGTACACATAATATACAGACTTTTTATTAGTCTTACCCGCAGAACTATGTCTTACCTTAGCTATTTCGTATGCTTCTAAGTGAATTAGAACAATGCATAACTTTTGCACTAAGTCGGAATGCAGACCGTTGGGTACCACACATCTCCTGCTTGATTCACTCAGTACAGACCTTAGAATTAATCGATCCTTGAAGCTTTCTTTGGTTATTGAGGGTTCAAATTTTACTCCGGAGTATTTCGTGAACAAAGTCACAGCTCGTACATATCTTTTCAATGATATGCACAATTCTATCATTAAATTTAACTCTGAAACAGTAAAATAGACGGTAATACGACTGTGTCCTTATGCAATAATAAACCAGAAACTAAATATCTTACCTGCAAATGTGATTCTCTCACTGAACTTAGTACTCGCAATGGACAAAGTTTCATATGCTTGCTCCAGCTCACCAGTTTGATAAAACAGCCCAGCCATTTTTGTGGAAACATCCATAAAAACAGCAGAGTCTGATTCCGCCACTACAAGTTCAAATTAATTCAATTCACAAACTGACACAGTACTAGCTAGTTACACTATTTCAGTTTTATTTAATAGAACTTACGTTGAAGTGCCTTCTGGTACCCTCGAAGGGCACCTTTAATATCTCCAGAGTCAGCCATGAGTTCGCTCCGCCGAACGAAAGCCTTGAAGTTCAATGGATCAGCAATCACAGCTAAATATACGAATTGATTGGATTATTCTTATTCAGACATCGTCAATCTATGAATTCTATTCATCAACTACCTTTACTGAAGCACATAATAGCTTGAGCAGTGTTTCCTTCTTCTATGGATAACTCCGCTAATCTTGGCCAATCATCAAAATGCTTGGGATCTAACAATCCACAGATAAGAAAGAATTGTACTGACTTCTTTACTCTTCCTTGACTTTCGTAAATCATTGCAAGTGTATGAAATGGGTCCTTGTATGTTGGCTCTAAAGAATAATTTAATTAGTAATAACATTTGAAAATCCTGTTCAAAGCTCATTAAACTCTACTTACGCTCTTTGATGACTTCCATGCAGATACTTTCAGCTCCAGGTAGGTCACCCCTGGCATACCGTAAATGAGCTTCTCCCATCATACTCTTGATGGTGGGGGGCATTTTCCTTTTTCTTCGGATAGAAAAGGTTGTAGGGTCACTTCCAGTCCTAAAAAACTCTCCTTTTAGTTTAGCAAGAGCTTCCTCGGTTTCATTGTCCAAATCTTCCATATGAAACTCGATCTTTGGATCAACTGTCGGTTTTACATCAACAGTTTCTGGATTCAGAAGAACCAACGACGGATGAGGCTTGTTACTGTCGATTTTTTCGCCTCCTTCACCTTCATCGTCGTCGCTGATCTGTTCAAAATCTTCCATAGCCGCTGCAAAGTCTGTGAGTGATAGCTGTCCTGAATAGTTTTAGAATAACAAAGTAGCAATTAGTATAATAATTGAATTAATTATTACGTATCAATCAATTCAACAGAATATACCTTGCAGGTACTGCTCGGTCGCTTTACGAATGTCATCCGCAGGATTCAAGGAGCTGGCCCTTGCTCGAAGTAGGTTTGCTTTTGAAAATGTAGAAGACGTTGCTCCCATCATAAAAGATGTCGGCCCGACGGGATTGCTCATCCGCCTCTCCTGCTTGATTTTCATTCTTCCTGGAGCTGAAGAAAGATAGTCCGAAGGAAATGTTGACGGTTTCACAAAATTCGACGAAGATGCGGAAGACATTGACATAGACGCATCCTTGTGAGACTGCTCTTTAGTAATTCGGGGACGCTTTTTCTTAGACGGAGACCCCGACGACGAGGAACTGCCTGCTTCTCCAGCTCCGTCAAAATCCGAACGAACCGAAAATTCCTTCAGGTCTCCAGGATTGACAACCACAGCGCTGAACTCTTCCTCCTCTTCTTCCCATTCCTCACCTTTACTTTTACTTCCACTCATTTTTACTTTTACAGGGTCAAAACTGCCTTTACGCGGTCAGTCCAAAACGCCACAGGTCACGCCAGTTCTTCACGACAGATTTTAATCAGCGTAATACACGCCATAAACTTCACACTTCGTAAAAAATACTCTTCACTTGGTGCTTTTGTTGACTTCAGTAAATGTGGACGGAGTTCGCGGAGTTTGGTAACAAATATGGGGCACATTGAGATGTTTTTAAAACTTTTATTTAATAATTGTGACTTATTTAACAAAGTTATTGATATTCATTATGTCATAGTACACTGGAGTGATTGGATTTCATAACAATAACAATTAGGTTTGCAGTTGGAAGTAATATTCAGCTGTTATAGGCTGTAGCTGATCATGTAACTTAATGGCAGAAAGTGTGTCAAAAAGGAAGGATAATAATATAATACTGGTATTAAAACTAGGGATTTGACTAAACTTGGTTGCTTGAAACAAAATTGTCAGGTACAAGGTCATGAGGGTGGAAAATATTTCTTTCCGAGTGACTGGATCGTCTTAGTTCTTTCCTAAAGTAGTCTATCGTCTTAAGTAAACCATCTTTAAGAGGGACAACAGGATTCCATTTCAGTTCTTGCTGGGCAAGGGATATGTCTGGACGGCGCTTTTGAGGGTCATCTTGCATAGGATCCAAGTGCTCAATTGAACTATTTGTGTTCCCTACCAAGTCTCGGATGAGTATAGCGAATTCTGTTAAAAAATTGATTTCTATACTTAATACTCAATGCTCATAAAGTACTTGAACCATGTAGCAATCGATTGCTGTGATTGTGATTGTGAAGAATTTTACCTTCTACTGTGTGTTCCTCTGGGTTTCCTAAGTTCATTGGTTGGGTGTACTTGGAGTTCATTAAGGCAATTAGACCCTCCACTAAGTCAGAGACATACTGGAAAGACCGTGTTTGTTTTCCCGTCCCGTAGATCTACGCATTGTGAGAGAATATTTTTAAGAAATTACTGTAATCAGTACAGCACAGTTTACAGCTAGTTTCAACAGTTCCAACATACCGTCATGGTCTGATTTTGCAGTGCTTGTAGAACGAAGTTGGAAACCACTCGACCATCATTCATGTGCATTCTTGGACCGTATGTATTGAATATTCTTGCAACGCGCACATCGACATTTTCTTGCTTCTGATACGCGTAACTCAGAGCTTCAGCAACTCGCTTTCCTTCGTCGTAACAAGCTCTAGGACCGATAGGATTCACATGGCCCCAGTAAGTCTCAGGTTGAGGATGTACTTCAGGGTCACCATAAACCTCAGATGTACTTGCTATAAGCACTTTCGCTCCAACTCGTTTCCCCAATCCTATTTTATGGAAGTACCAAAAATGATTTAATAAAATATCCAATTCTCGACAGCATTATAACCCCCAGATGTGCAACTGATTGATGCAGTAGTTTTAATAACCTCACTTACCTAGCATGTTGATAGTACCCATTGTATTCGTCTTGATTGTTTTGACTGGATTATACATATAATGAGGCGGACTAGCAGGACTAGCAAGGTGATATATTTCGTCTACTTCGATGTACAAAGGATTAACTATATCATGATTCAGCAGCTCAAAATTTTCATGTCCGATCCACTGTTCTACATTTCTCTTTCGTCCAGTAAAAAAATTATCAGCGACGGACACTTCATGACCTTCAAGCATCAGTCTGTCAACTAAATGTGACCCTACGAATCCTGCTCCTCCAGTGATCTGCAAAATGAACCCAAAACATTTAATCAACAATTAAAAACATTGTAAAATCTCTCTCCTGTAAAGTCCTTTAATTTCTCACTAAAATACGCTTGCGATCTTTGTACGACAGGAACTTGACTTCAGGATACTTTTTAGGAACTCTACTCTCCAAATCCTTCAAACGTTCTTCCATCTTTTCAATTGTGGACGCACATGAATCCTCTTCATAAGCAGACGAACTTAATGTACACGGTAAAGAACCGCCCTCTTCTCCAGCCCCAACAGCCACTCCTGCAAAAACAGTGTTCAACTGTCAGTAAAAGTCGAACATTTTCCCCAGTATTAAAAATTCTTACCAGCGAGAAGTATAAAAAATCCGTTCATAATCCACAGAGTCCTCATGTTGCTGTCCGAAAGGATGAAGGAAGTGATCTCTCTCACAACTCAAAGACACTGCTCAAGAAGACCTTCACTTTAGTAGGTTCATATCTGCATCCACTTCCTTTCTACCATCATCATCATCATCACCACGAATCCCTACGAGGAAAAGAGAATATATACACTTACGTCGTACCATAAACCTTAAATAAGTAGATGAGAGAAAAGTAATGAATTCAAATCGGGGTCAGTTCAGTGTGCAGTGTATGTAGAAACAATTACCTGCGTGAGATGAGTTCCCAATCTCGTTGCACTATTAAAGTAGCCTCCCGTGAAGTGGGGATCATCTTCTTCAAACTCTTACAGCAATCTTCGTCTACTGCCATAAAACAAAATCACTCGCGCTGTCGAGTGTTTGAACCACTTGAACGAGTGAAGATGTGTTTCGTCTTACCCCAGGCTGAAGATGCAGGGCGGGAAACCAAAAGAGGAGCCAAAACAATAACACGAAGGTGTTTTGGCGCATTTCAACTGCTGTGAAGCGTTTCGTAAGCAATACTTTGTTCTTTTTAGTTTTTAGAGACATTTTTGAAAGAAGAATAGTGGTGCAAGTCCATTTAGCAAGTGGGTCCTTGGATTTCGACGGATTTTACGTGATGTGAGTTGTTCAAAGGGTTACTTTGGTGGGTTAAAATCTGGCCGATATTACATCGATCATGTAGTCAGATAATCAAACTTTTAATAACTTGGGCATGGTTTGTATAATTGCAGTAAGCGCGGCAGACTGGATGAATATTCCAAGAATTGGAAACAGTACTCTGTTGAGGAAGACGTTTTCGGGAATCTTGAAGGAACATTTACTTGGGATACAGAAAAACAGAAATATTAATAGTAAGTTCGCGAGACTTCCGCTGTCATTGACTGCAACAAGAAGTATGCCACCAGTAGCTTCGTTAGCAGGAGCAGGTGTAAAAGGAAGCGGAGCAGGAGGGGGTGGTCCTGTCGGATCTGCGGAGGAGCATCAGCACCACAAAACCGGTGCTTTCCAACAGTCCAACTCTCCAGTCTTGAGGATTTCGGTGGATGGAAACATCTCATCTGGAAAATCTACTTTGGTGGCTACTCTAGTGGAGCTTCTGCCAAAAGAGATGAACTTCCAGGTGGAAATCGTTCCAGAACCCCTTGACAAGTGGACCAACTTGAAAGGACATAATTTACTGGACAAGCTTTACAAGGATGTGTCGAAGAATAATTTCATGTTTCAGCATTACGTTCAGCTAACGAGACTGATGGATACGGTGAAACCGGCAGAGGGGAATTCCCTGAATGGATACTCAGGGACAATACGTATTATGGAACGGTCACTACAAAATAACAGGTAAAAGTCGAATACTGAGTATTTAGTGCGTACGTAGTAGAGTCAATGTTAAATGAACTCAACCAAGTCATGACGCACTCATGTTCCGGATTTTTTTGGAACTTTTTTTAAAAATC